>JARYGA010051533.1:0-49792 GCA_030545235.1 Helianthus tuberosus
CAACTCAAAATTACGATTTTGCACTCGGTTCAAAATAAAATTGTGATTTTGCCTCCAGCCTAAAATTACGCTTGTGCCCTTAGTTCAAATTTATATTACGTTGTTACCCCAAGTTCAAAATTACGAATTTGCCCCTGTGAAAATTTATAATTTTGCCCCTGGTTCAAATTTACAGTACTGCCATTACTTTAGCTTTTGGCAAATTACGATTTTACCCCAGTCAAAAAATACAACTTTCTCTCAGTTAAAAATTACAATATTGCCATTGTTTTAGTTTTTTTTTATCAAAACTATAAAAGTGTTTTGTTTTAATTGGTTGACTCGATTTAAATTTTTTTTCGTGTCAATGAGCTAACTAACACTCGCTCATTATTCGGCCATCGCGCCGCAACGCGGGCGGGGCATCAACTAGTTTAACATATAAATATACATATACTTATTGTTATTTTATTTATTTGAAATACCATTTCTAATATAGTGGAGAGTTTAAATGAGATGAAATTTTTTGTAAGAATAAAAAAGAAAAAATTTCAACCAATAAGAATGCTTCATTTACTTCGTTTAATTTTTGTATTTAATATTAGTGTAAGGGTATTTTGGTAAACTTAGATGGATCATTAATTGGTAGTCTTCCTTTTTAATAGATAACTACATTAAATTTGTAAATTATTTTAAAAAAAAACATATTTTTCAAAAAAAGAAAAAATATATAATTTAAAGTGTAGCATAAATTATGAGGTGTGTAGGATAAATTACAAACTGTGTAGGATAAATTTCAATATGTGTTGGATAAATTTCAAAACGTGTAGGATAAAATTTTGATGTGTGTAAGAAAAAATATAAGTGTGTAGGATGATAGTGTTTATAACTAATTAATTAGTCAAAGATAATAATAAATGAGTTGAAAGAAAAACTATTTAATATTTTACATTTGTACCCTTTGTTCTTTTTCTTCTTAATTTATTATTCTTCTCAAATAAACCTTCCCCTTCTAATATATTCTCTCATATAGGTACAAAATTATAATAAGAAGTTGATTCTATTTACCCCCACCCGTGACCCACCCATCATAAATTAAAGGGGTTTTTACATATTTCCCCCTCCTAAGAGGGTTTATTACATATTTACCCAAACAAAAAATTCAATTACATATTTCCCCTTTTTTTGAAAAATTACCCAATTACCCTTGTAAAAACCCATAATCTATCAATATATAACAAACAGAAATGACTGATTTATAGTAGAATATACATAATCATGTAACTACCAAGTCTTAACAAGAAACAATTCATTATCACAGTCGAATTGGATAATAGCCTATTATTGTTTTTATGCTTTTATTAAAATAAAAACACACCCAGATTTGTTTTTATTTTTTTTTAATTGGCACTAAATCTTTACCATATTCGGTTGGTGATTAGCCGGCTGACCTGCTTTCTTCAGTTATCTCTTTATGTTGTTCGTACATATATACATAGCAGAACGCTTCCTTTAAATTAAGAGATAAACAATCAATTAATATGCATTGATTAATATAGCTATAATATTTGACAGACTACTTCAAATGTTGTTCTTGATCCTTGTTTTACCCTTTTGGAAAAGAAAAAAAACTGTTCCTTACACTGCTTAAAGCGAGCTGCACCACAGTGCCCGGAGAATGCAAGCAGATGGTGTCATGTTCAAGCAATATTAATCGTTGTCAAACTAGGATAAAAAAGGGGGAATATGTAAATATTCATTTAATAAGCTTATTAAGGGTAAAACAGTCATTAATATGAGTAGTTTTAATGAAAAGGGGAAATATGTAATATATATAGGTTAGGGAGGGGAAATATGTAATTGAATATTTTGATTGGGTAAATATGTAATAAGCCCTCTTAGGAGGGGGAAATATGTAAAAACCCCTAAATTAAACACACATTGCGTAAGGCAGTGACTAAAGAATAAAGATTGACGGGTATGGGCTGATCATATTATATGGAGTATGGGCTGTTTTTTGTTTTAGCAAGAAGGCAGCCATATCTTCTAGTGCTTTCGGTAGCTTTCTCTTTGGGAATTGAAGTGCCTTTAATTTTTATTTGTCCATGTGTTTGTTCACTTTTATCATTTCAAGCCAATTTTCAAAAATGCATCAGTTTCCTCTCTAACATACTGGAAACGTGCCACTTCAGTCCAAAAATTAAACCCAGTTAAGTCTGACTAGGGGTGTAAACGAACCGGGCCGAGCCCGAGCTCGACCAGCCTCGAGCTCGACCAGCCTCGAGCTCGGCTCGTTAGGTTTTTATGAAGCTCGAGCTCGGCTTGGTTCGAGCCTACTTCTTTGAGCTCGAGCTCGACTCGCGAGTAAAACCCAAAGCTCGAGTTTGGCTCGACTCGACTCGGCTCGAACTATTTTGAGAACAGCCTTAAACAAGCTAAAAGCTCGGCTTGTGACAATTGTCAAATTTGCATGTAACCGTACAATTATTAAACAGTAATTAGGACTTAATGACTGTGCTGATTTAATTTTTATGACATGAATGTTTTCTAATTATTGTTATCATACATACATATGCATCATATATTGCAAAATGTCATATCATTATTGCATGTAAGCTCATTGATTCAAATGATGCACAAAACACAGCTAGCACAGTTATCAGACAAATTAGAAAAATGCTGACGGAGTTCAGTACCTTGACAGACGTGGTATTGGGACACAGAATGAGCCAGAAACCAAGAGTTACACTAGTATAGTGTGTAGGAAAGTAAGGATCATAAAACTGTCTTCCTAGAGATAGTTTAAGTGCCGGAAAGTGCCTGAAACTCACATAAACTACAGAATTCTGCAGAAATCAACAACATTCAGCATTTAAACACTTTAATATCATGTAGAAACATGGTTAAATGGTCCAGAATACTTTCCTAAGTATCGGGAATCAAAACGGTTACAAAAGGTAACATAAAGCACACTAAACTGCATAGTTTAGCACCTTAACGAACCGGTAACCAACCGAACAACCGGACACTACCCGAAACACCAAATTCTCACTAGAAGCACTGTTTAACATTACCAAGCTAGTTATGGTCCCCGAACATCATAACACACTGTATAATATCTAGTAACTAACTAACCTAACTAGATACTTGATTTTCAACTAACTAAACTAACTTACCTTTACAACCTACACTAGACCCCCCCCCCCCCACCTGTAATCGGCCAACATACATGGCCCACCATAGATTTTATTTGCTTATTAAATTAGATCATGTTTATTCTTTACTAAACATAATAACCCCTAGATAAACAAGTGTTGGTGTATTATAAGGAAACCTTCAAGACCTTCATTCATCATTCTCACATAACAACACCACACACACTTCTCTTCTTCCTCTCCTTCTTACTCACGGCCGAGAGCACACCCAAACACCACCATCATCATCTTTCACTTCTCATACAATCCATACATATACAAAGGTGTTAGAAGCCATATAAGGAAGCTTTGAACTCTTGGAAGTTGAAGGACCACTCACATAAGCTTTTATCCACTTCATTTTCATCTAGTGATCATCCCTAGCCTTGAGCTAGTAGTAAGATCTTCTACACTCCATTTTACATCTTCTTAAGTTGGTTAAAGAATGATACAAGTTGTTAATCATGAAGAACACTATGAATCTTGAACATGAAACTTGAACATAAGACTAAAATCATAAGAAATCAAGATGTTTAAGTGTTGTTATGCTTGTTGATTGTTGTTTGCTCATGTTATTGATGTTGATCATCATATGATCTTGCTAGATAGTGATTAAAGACATAATCTAGCAAGATGAGAGGATGATTATGTTAAGATCAAAGTAATCATCCATATGTAAATCATGAACTTGAAGTGAAAGTTGTTTTTCTTGTTAAGTGATGATCAAAGTAAACATAAAGTCTTGTAAATCTATGACTTCAAGAATGATTTTTCAAGAAACCAAGTTAAAAATACAAGATTTACTTAAGCTTGGTTCTTACATAAATTAACCATGTTTTTAGTGGTTAAACAAGTGTAGAAATATATATGTAACAAGAAAAACTCAAGAAGAAACATTTTTAGAAAATCTATTTACAAGTTGTAAAGAACTAATTTCTTTAATAATGATATTTTTAAATAAATAACCACACTTTAAAGGGTAACTAAGTCTACTAAACACACTAGTAAGTTACTACAAATTTTTGTAAACTTTCAAGTTCATGAAGTAGTGATTTATGCATGATTTTGGCAAATTGGTAAGTGTTGATTGGTTTATTGTTGATTGTGTTGATTTATAAAAGAAAATGATATGCTTTGAAAGCATAGAAACCTCCATTTTTAAGGGGAAACTATGGCAAAAATTTTCAAGAAATTTAACACTTAGAAAAATATTTTTAAACAAATATTTACAAGTATATTTTGAACCATGAATTTTCATATAAAGTTTGCCATAATTTTTGTCACAAAAATTATAAATATTGGAGGTTGGTTTTTGTAAATAAAAGTGACTAAATATGTATTTAGGAAATATATATTTAGATGTCACCATGTGTGTGATTATTTGTATATTATGTGTATTCGTTATATTATTTTAGGACTTGAAATAATATAACTCACCAATATACCAAAAAATTACAATCCAAAATATTATCAAAATTCTAAGAATTAAATAATACAAATTATACCCAAAATAATGGAGAAACCGAACAAGGAATATAACTTACATAAATATTCCGGAAATAAATTCATAAGTATATTTTGGTAATTAGTATTTTGGACACCAAAAGAACAAAAATAGGATTTTTACAATTATTACAAAAAATATATCATATTTTTTACAAGGAGAAAATATATTATTTTTTGGTAAGTAAAAATATATATTTTCTTGGAATTATTAGAAGATATATTATTTTTGGAGAAAATATATATTTTCTTGAATAAACATGAAATACATTATTTTTGGGTGAAAAATAAGTTTATATATATTTTCTAAGTTAAACTTAAAAATATATTATTTTTTAGATTTATATGAAAATATAAATATTTTTGCCAAGGAAAAATTATAAATAATTTTTCTATGTAATATTTCTTAAAATATATATTGATGTATTTTTATTAGAAATATTATTCCGGAAAGGTTAATACAAAAATTAAGTATAAGAATACTTAATAACTACAAGAAAATACGTATTCTCGTACGTATAAATATACCGGAATACGCCACCGATACTTGGAAAAAATACACAAGATTAAGAATACAAATATACATACTCCCATCCTTGAGAAATTATACATGTACAAGTACATCAATGTGACAAGTTAAAATATATTATTTTAACAATTATTCCAAAATTCGATAAATATAATTTAAGTTAAAATATTTATTATTTTGACAAATAATTGTATAACTTGGAATAATATTAATGACACAAAGAAACGTAACTCAAAGACATTAATTAATACTAAGTCAAGGCACGACCCGCTCGTCTAATAGACCGTAGTACGTTTGTAGGAAGTCGTGTGAACGAGTATCGGCTGTGAGTTACGTTGGATTAAAGAACGCAAAACTGTGAGTTCATGTCCCCCTTTTCTTTTAACGGTTTTCGGTTTTATAACTTCGGGGGTAAAGTACATGTTACAAATTGTTTACATACGATTACATTTGGTATGGTTAGCTAAGGAAAAGTACTGCTAGATCATGTGACTGGTTGGTACAACGATTAAGACCATTAATCCTCGTTGTAGGACCAAGGGACATGAGTGATAGATTTATTTGGGTGTAGCGAGCCCCACCCATGTGGACCGGGATTTGGCCCATGAGGTGACTATGTCTTACAGCCGGAAGCCCGGTGCAAAATCTGCTAGGATTGAGCCTTCCTGCATCACGTCACACATATTAATGGCCTTGCAAACCATTAATGATCTGTTTTCCTTGTTTGCTTTCATACCAGGGTTTACAAATATATACTTACTTATAATGATTACAAGGTTTATTCGAGCTCACACACTAAACACATGAACTTGCTCAACTTTTGTTGATGTTTTCAAACTACATGTATTTCAGGAAACTAAGTATGGATCTGGCGGGCGTTGAAATTTTCAAGTCATGTCTATAATAAAAGATGTCATCCGGGGTCGAAGGGTTTGGGTTATGTATTTTGTCTTGGATAAGATACATGGCTCAAAGCCTAGTTGTTTGTTAGTGTCTTTTGTGAAGTCCTTATGGAACTTAAAACTTGTTGGTGTTGGAATCTGAATGCGAAGACTGTGTTTTGGGATTTAAAACAATGTTGCATGTAATGTTTTTAAAACTATCTATGGATGAACATCTTGGGCTTTATCATATAGTCGTTTGTTATTGTAACAATATGGATACTGACTATCAAAAGATTAACAGGACCATTGTGACACCCTAGGCAATCCCACATCGACCGTGGCCAGGAGAGATCCTCGGTTCTTAATGAATGCCCTGTCTCTTAAATCACCAACGCGTTTTGGGCTTAGTTGGCTGTGGAGCACATGAAAACTCCACAGTTAAGCGTGCTCATGTGGAAGTAGTACCAGGATTGGTGACCTCCGGGGAAGTCTCCACAGGAGCAACCAAAAACAAATCCGTGAGTTCCTGGATGGGCAACCCATCGGGGGCAGAGCGGACAATATTGGTGATCAGAGGGGCCGGATGTTACAAGTGGTATCAGAGCCACTCCTGTGCCGTTCGGGATGATGGGGCAAACCTCATCGAGGACGATGAGTCCCTAAGAGGGGGTGATTTTAACAATACGGATACTGACTATCGAAAGATTAACAGGACCATTGTGACACCCTAGGCAATCCCACATCGGCCGTGGCCAGGAGAGATCCTCGGTTCTTAATAAATGCCCCGCCTCTTAAATCACCAACGCGTTTTGGGCTTAGGTGGCTGTGGAGCACATGAAAACTCTACAGTTAAGCGTGCTCAGGTGGAAGTAGTACCAGGATGGGTGACCTCATGGGAAGTCTCCACAGGAGCAACCAAAAACAAATTCGTGAGTTCCTGGATGGGCAACTCATCGGAGGCAGAGCGGACAATATTGGTGATGAGAGGGGCCGGATGTTACAAGTGGTATCAGAGCTGTCGCAACCCCGGATCCCTTATCTGTCCCGGGAACGGGCGGTCGCGAGCCAGTTTTGGTGGTATCGCGTATTGTCCAATTTTGGCAGCGGAAATTTTCATCAGGACCGTAGTTAGGAAATGTTTATCAGAGTAAAACCACCTTTTATATATAAATAAACATATTGGGATAAAACCCAAGTTTTTATTACAAGCTGATTTACAAGGATAAATCCCATTTTATTTGAATTAAAACGCCTTCTTGATTTTAGGTAATTTTTATAGCCACTTTTCCAAGCCTTCAGTGATGTCTAGCTGGCTTCTAATTGGCTTTCACATTTGTAACAACCATCTAATTATTTCTTGAATTTAATAAAAATTCATACGATTTATATAAAATGTGCCTAAATCAAAACATAGTACCAAAACAAAGTTCCAAGTAATCAAAACTAGTCAACAACCGACTAGTTAAAGCATTCATGACCTGATTAGCAAGTTGTTTACATTCAAAAGAAATAGTAACACTGTTTAACAAAGTTATGAAATCGCGGAAGCTTCAAAAGTAGTGTTCGGTTCTTCAAAAAGTTGCTTGATCGCCATCTGTAGACTTGCAATACCTAGAAACTGAAATGTTTTTAACAAAAACTAATATTAGAGATCATAGAAATAATACATAATCAAAACTACGCTAAAAAACGGATTCGATTAACAAGGATATGCTAAATTTATCATAAGTGTCAAGGCCCTACCGTAACTTACGGTATCTACCGTAAGTTACGGTAGATACTGGAAAACCTTGGTCTGCCGTAAGGCAGAATAGAACTGCCGTAACCCTTTAATATCTACCGTAAGTTACGGTATATATACCGTAACTTACGGTAGTTCCTGGAAGTTTATGTTTTGTCCGATTTTGTTTATTTCACTCAAAACCCAAATCTTGGATTTCTCATTTTTATTGCCCACGTACCCATCACTGGTTTGCGTGTTTAATATTTCACTACCCGTCGCTCGGGCTCAATATCTACAAGTAAGTTATTACCGTTATTCGATCCGTTTGGCTCATCTACGGAATCCTCCATTTTAATGACTACCAAACGACTACAAACCAATTCTTAACCTACGGATTTAAGTAACGAACATGGTCGCTACAATCAACACAACTTTTATTCAACAATGTAACTATACATAATTAAATAGCAATTCACCTAATGTAACGGGTCTAGTTACATACCTTCATAATTCGTCGACATTGCTTTCTAACCATAATTACCCATTCCCGGGCTTGTCGACCTTAGCGTATCCCTTCTAATCCACGGTTTCTGCTTTTATAACTCAATTTAACGAGTGACGTTCGAGTCACTCCAAACACTACCATTTCGACCATTATTTTAACACATTCTTCATCTAGTGAATTACATCACTTTACTTACATCCCATTATGACTAATTAAGCGATATTATCAATAAACATATCTAACCAACTATTTATTTTGACCCGCTTGGTTTGTCAAGTGAATTCCATCACTTCTTAGACTTACCAAAGGGTTTCAATTTCACTATTTCGACATCATACCTATTTCAACTATTTCTTTTGACCCGTTTGGTTTGTCGAGTGAATTCCATCACTTCTTAGACTTACCAAACGCAACTATTTTCGCTATAACAACATTAGACATATTTACGACTAGGCTTATCTACATAAATGTAACGAGACGACAAGTCGCGTACCATTAGAGCACACCCTTCAAACGCGTATCCGCTCCGGCTTGTCCGCTTGACGATCCGGATTCTTTGCCTAAAGAGTTCAATTCACAATCAACTTAGAACTCTTTTCATAATCATTAACGCATAATTCTCTATAATAATCAAATCTGCGTTTTCATCTGATTTTTAACATTTTAATCCCCACTTAGGCATTTTAACAAACACCTAGCGGGTCAGATTTTTACATCATCAAAACCAAGTTCATGACTTGTAATAATCATCTAAATCAACTTCAATTAGTCACATTTACACATGTTTTAACTTCCAACTTTCAGAAAGTACCTCATAAAACTCAGATTACACTAGAACAAGAATCATGATCTTAGTGTTTACCAAGTTTCTACAACTTATTAATCACCTGCAATGGTGATTATGAACCCTACAAGTATCATGCAAGATTTTGACAAGAAATCATCTAGGGTTTATCCCTAAACATCATATCTCTTCTAATTACATTCATGCATGTCACTATCAAGCTAAATTTCGATCTTTCATAATTAACCTAGAACTTGAGATGAATCAAAACTTCAAGATTTTACATACCTTATGATCCCCTCAACTAGGTGATCATTAATTTATGCTTGAAAATCGATTTGGACATGATTTAAGCCTTCAATTTGTGGTTTTCTTGTGAATGTTAGGGTTTTGAGAATGGGGGTCGCCCTTCTCCTGCTTCTGATCGAACCAGACATCACAAGAGTGTGTTTGGTTTTTGTTTTATGTAATTAAGTTTCATATTTAACAACATAGGCCCCTCAACTTTCATTTGGTTTATAATTTAGGCTTTTTACTGCATTCATGTGTTACTACAAGACTCCTAACTAACCGGGTTATTTATCCTAGTTAGCTTATTCTCGTTTTTTTTTTCACTTTATAATTCTAATATAAAGTTTTACATTTTTCGGGGTGTTACAAGTCCACCCCCCCCCCCCCCTTAAAAAGGGTTTCGTCCCCAAAACCTTCTTTAAGTAGTCCTTGGGATTAGACCTAACTATCTTTGTCTCGCTTTTCCAAGGCATTCTTTCTTTTCCGGCATAAGGTTTTTATTCGTATTGACATGTGCGCCTCTTAGGCACATGTCTTATTAGACCGTAATCTTTTATCACTTATTTCCTATCCTTGTCGCTCTTTTTTTTGACCGGGTTGTCAATTTTATTAGTCGATAGTATGAGTTCATTAACATGTTCGCCCCATACTAGTCTTGTACTGACATGTGTTTTGTATAAGTCACGTCACTATTTTGACTCTGGAAGGTCTTTTCGGCTAGATTGATTAATCACCGTCATTCTACGCTTCGTTATTCGGGTCTTCCACATTGTCATATTTGGCCTTACATGAGTTCATGATCTCCTATCCCGTAACTCACGTTACGACATGATTATATCTTGTATTTCTATATCACTCTTGTGACTGTGATCGCATCGCATCACGTCATGTTTAAGTTTTTATAAGCTTTTCATTATCAAGAATTTTTCTTTCGAACATAGCGTCTCACACCTATCGGTGTTGAGGCCTATGTTCTTCAATATTTACTATTTTCTAATTTCTCTATAATATTCATATTTGTTAAACGCCACTTTTACTAAAACTGAATTTTAGTTTAACGTCTATCTCTTTAACTTGTGTCGATTACTCATATTCAGGAATTGACGATAAGAATTTATTCTTTTCCGCTATTACATTGCGCCGGGAATTGTAACCAGTCCCCATGCTTAACCCCAAGTGACCCATAGGTTTCCTCACTTTGCCTCGTAGGCTATTTTATTAAATCTTCCCCTTTTCAAGATGAGACCCTATGGTTTGTTTCTTTTTATTTGTGACCCGAGGGTCATTTTGGTCCCGTAGACCCTTATATTGTTTATAACCCGAAGGTTATAGCGATCCCGTAGATCATCCTCTACTCGTGTCTTTATTTAATTATATATGTATATACATAAGGCGTCAAGGCACCCCCTTTTTATGTTTAGAATAATTTATTTTCGCTTTTGAAACTCATCTGACCTTGACCGTAGTCTAAGGTTACACTCATTTTCTTTCGGATTATCTTTCTGACTCTTATGACTTCTTACGTCGTTTTCGCGTCGGTTTATCCCACTCATCCCGTTATTTGGTTTATGCCCCTACTTCCTTAACATTCTCGTTTATTGGTTTATATTTCTATTTACCTTGATTCTTATCCCTTCCCTTGGGCTTATTACCTTAATGTAACACGATCCCGTCATCCGACTTCCGTTTACTTTTATTATCAAGCATTTTGCTTATTTGATCGTAACACCACCTTTCTGTTGTTAGCGACCCTTAGGTCTGTTTCTTTTACTAATTTTTTGAAAGCCCATTTCTTGAGTTTTATTTGGTAAAACCACTGTTATGGTTATACGGCTTTTGGGGTTTACCCGTTCTTATTCTAACACTTTCATAAAGTTTATTTTACTAGGCTTTTATATAATCACATCCATCACTGCGATCATCGTTCCTCCTCATGAGGATTTGATTAATAATGTATTACTTGGATGGTTACCCATACCCAAGTTTCTAAATTTACATTTATTGATACTTTATTATTCATAGTAGCGAATAATACGTATCATTCATTTAACTTCCTTTTCGCGGGTATTCTCAGTCCGAGTATTAATTTCTCATCTTTAACCTTAATCCTATTGAAACTGTAACAAAATTAATTCATTTAATTTTATTATTCCTTATTGTTGCATGAAATTTACCCACATCGTTTGTTGATGTAATTAATGCTTTTACACATTTTATTTAGTTTGGCCAAGTCTATAACCTTGCCTTCGCTATTCATTATTATTGCAATTTCCGGGTTCGAGCGTAATTACACTCCTTCCCAACGCAAAATTTATTCACTTCATTTATTTCCCTGGTTCGAGTGTGCACGCACTCCTTCCCATTATGACACTTGTCTTTCATTGCCTCTCCGAGTTCGAGTGTACATGCACTCCTTCCCATTGCAATATTTATCGAGATTACTTTTACCTCGATGCTCAATGTACAGTTTCAGCACCTCTTATAAACAATATAACTTTTATTACTACCTATTTCTATTTCTCAAAGCATAGGTAATTTCATTAACGCGAATGTAGGATGTTGAATAAATCGATGTAAAACAAATGATTTATTTGCACTCATAATAATTAAAAATTCATGCTGAAATTTAATTTACAAGAGTATACCTGAAGCGACATCAGGTTCAGCTTTAGCCTCCGTGGCTGTTATATAAAACAACTTTGTCCTTGATTTCTGGGCATCAGACTTTGTGTCGGTTGTGTCCTTGATCCCAAACCTCTCTGGACATTTAGACTTCTTATGTCTTGGCTTACCACATGTGCCCTTGTGAATTTTTCCACAAAATTTACACTGATGTACTACACTTTTTGTAACTCCTTTCTTGGGAGTTTTATTAGACTTGGATTTCTTTACAGAACTTGGATTCATATCCAACACCCTCCTTTCTTCTATTTCTTGTAATATGTTGTCTTTCAATTCAGCCATCATATCGTCCATCACCGGCACGGTTGTGGTTTGTAATCTATCAATATAATGTGATAGACTATTTTCTTGAGCTTTTCCGACTGCCTCGGAAATCTTAGCTTTCATTTGTTCAGTCAATTGAGATGTCGAATCATCTCCGGTTACTCCAGACATTTCTTTAGCTGAAACATCCATCATGGTTAATCAATAATTATTTAATTCATTTCCATCTTATTATACAGAAATTTATATCACTCTCACTTAATCATAAGTAATATGTTATTCTTTTTCGATTAGGTCAAGTACATATCTTGCCTTACCTTTCTTACTTAGTGTATTTTCCAGGTTTGAGCGTATTTATACACTCCTCTCATACATTTTTCACATAATTCATATCGTTTAATCTCAGTTATAAGTAACTCTTACCGGATGTCTTGAAACTGAAATGTTTACATCGATTATTAAACATCTCATTTATAGCATAACTTTGTTTGTTTCGGTTTAGCCAAGTTCATAACTTGCTTTGACCGTTCTCATTTAGTGCACTTTCCGGGTTTGAGTGTATTAACGCGCTCTTCCCGTGCACATTTATTTCCATCTCTTTCACTTACATAGGATAAGATCTACGGAAATAAATAATTAATTCTTACCGGATGTTTGATCAAGCTTGAACCGAACACACTTTGCTAACAACCTTGAGCTCTGATTACCAACTTGTAACAACCATCTAATTATTTCTTGAATTTAATAAAAATTCATACGATTTATATAAAATGTGCCTAAATCAAAACATAGTACCAAAACAAAGTTCCAAGTAATCAAAACTAGTCAACAACCGACTAGTTAAAACATTCATGACCTGATTAGCAAGTTGTTTACATTCAAAAGAAATAGTAACACTGTTTAACAAAGTTATGAAATCGCGGAAGCTTCAAAAGTAGTGTTCGGTTCTTCAAAAAGTTGCTTGATCGCCATCCGTAGACTTGCAATACCTAGAAACTGAAATGTTTTTAACAAAAACTAATATTAGAGATCATAGAAATAATACATAATCAAAACTACGCTAAAAAACGGATTCGATTAACAAGGATATGCTAAATTTATCATAAGTGTCAAGGCCCTACCGTAACTTACGGTATCTACCGTAAGTTACGGTAGATACTGGAAAACCTTGGTCTGCCGTAAGGCAGAATAGAACTGCCGTAACCCTTTAATATCTACCGTAAGTTACGGTATATACCGTAACTTACGGTAGTTCCTGGAAGTTTATGTTTTGTCCGATTTTGTTTATTTCACTCAAAACCCAAATCTTGGATTTCTCATTTTTATTGCCCACGTACCCATCACCGGTTTGCGTGTTTAATATTTCACTACCCGTCGCTCGGGCTCAATATCTACAAGTAAGTTATTACCGTTATTCGATCCGTTTGGCTCATCTACGGAATCCTCCATTTTAATGACTACCAAACGACTACAAACCAATTCTTAACCTACGGATTTAAGTAACGAACATGGTCGCTACAATCAACACAACTTTTATTCAACAATGTAACTATACATAATTAAATAGCAATTCACCTAATGTAACGGGTCTAGTTACATACCTTCATAATTCGTCGACATTGCTTTCTAACCATAATTACCCATTCCCGGGCTTGTCGACCTTAGCGTATCCCTTCTAATCCACGGTTTCTGCTTTTATAACTCAATTTAACGAGTGACGTTCGAGTCACTCCAAACACTACCATTTCGACCATTATTTTAACACATTCTTCATCTAGTGAATTACATCACTTTACTTACATCCCATTATGACTAATTAAGCGATATTATCAATAAACATATCTAACCAACTATTTATTTTGACCCGCTTGGTTTGTCGAGTGAATTCCATCACTTCTTAGACTTACCAAAGGGTTTCAATTTCACTATTTCGACATCATACCTATTTCAACTATTTCTTTTGACCCGTTTGGTTTGTCGAGTGAATTCCATCACTTCTTAGACTTACCAAACGCAACTATTTTCTCTATAACAACATTAGACATATTTACGACTAGGCTTATCTACATAAATGTAACGAGACGACAAGTCGCGTACCTTTAGAGCACACCCTTCAAACGCGTATCCGCTCCGGCTTGTCCGCTTGACGATCCGGATTCTTTGCCTAAAGAGTTCAATTCACAATCAACTTAGAACTCTTTTCATAATCATTAACGCATAATTCTCTATAATAATCAAATCTGCGTTTTCATCTGATTTTTAACATTTTAATCCCCACTTAGGCATTTTAACAAACACCTAGCGGGTCAGATTTTTACATCATCAAAACCAAGTTCATGACTTGTAATAATCATCTAAATCAACTTCAATTAGTCACATTTACACATGTTTTAACTTCCAACTTTCAGAAAGTACCTCATAAAACTCAGATTACACTAGAACAAGAATCATGATCTTAGTGTTTACCAAGTTTCTACAACTTATTAATCACCTGCAATGGTGATTATGAACCCTACAAGTATCATGCAAGATTTTGACAAGAAATCATCTAGGGTTTATCCCTAAACATCATATCTCTTCTAATTACATTCATGCATGTCACTATCAAGCTAAATTTCGATCTTTCATAATTAACCTAGAACTTGAGATGAATCAAAACTTCAAGATTTTACATACCTTATGATCCCCTCAACTAGGTGATCATTAATTTATGCTTGAAAATCGATTTGGACATGATTTAAGCCTTCAATTTGTGGTTTTCTTGTGAATGTTAGGGGTTTGAGAATGGGGGTCGCCCTTCTCCTGCTTCTGATCGAACCAGACATCACAATAGTGTGTTTGGTTTTTGTTTTATGTAATTAAGTTTCATATTTAACAACATAGGCCCCTCAACTTTCATTTGGTTTATAATTTAGGCTTTTTACTGCATTCATGTGTTACTACAAGACTCCTAACTAACCGGGTTATTTATCCTAGTTAGCTTATTCTCATTTTTTTTTACACTTTATAATTCTAATATAAAGTTTTACATTTTTCGGGGTGTTACAACATTGTGTTACCTGAAACGCGTTTTAAAAGCATTTGTCAGTGGGAAATACTGGTGAGTGAATCCTAGTTTAATCAAGAACACTTTAATTTAATTTAAACTTAACAGTATTGAGGGAGATTACAATGTTTATATCTACCCAATTACTCATTCAGTACTGTCAATCCTAACTGGTGGTTCATATTACACATTGGCTAACTCTCCGTGCAATGGTAACGTTACTCACATTTTGTATACAAAAGCCCAACATACCGGTAGTAATCGTAGAATTACAAAGACTCAATCACTGCTAAATTGCATTGTAAAATAGTTAAGGTTTTGTAAAAACTATTTACAAAAAGCAGATTACTCACATTGTTGTCATATATTTTTCGTAAGGGTTTCCTGGTGATAATCTAAAATTTACACAAATGCACATTTGTTAGTATAATAACCCATTTTAACATTAGTAATATGTAACAACTCTTATCAAAAGTATTAACTCCTATCTTAATTTGTCCATTAAGAAACCCTAATTGAGACCCCCAAGTAATATTACATGACCCCTGAAATATTCAGAACAATCGGAATCAGGATCAGGGCCCCTAAAAACTCAGAGGAGGGGGGGGGTATTTCCTAGTTGATATTATCTAAACAGTTTTCAATAGAATTCGAATTTTAACGAACGGTCGACTCACCCAAGCTACTGAGACACGGGGCTACCCTATGCTAGGGAGGCGCCCCTCGCGCCACGCGAGCGCGCCCTTTTTCCAGTATAAATGCAGGACATTGGCACTTGAAGTTTGGCGCTGGTTCGACGTAAAAACTCATTTCGTACATTGAGATATCGTCTGTTTACTTCAAAACACACACACAGCACGAAATTCTGCCGCGATAGCAGGGTAATAACTCGATCACTGCTACGATTTAATGTCCGGTCGATAAAAACCAATCCGATGGATGTTTAAGTGTTGCCCAAACTCGGGTTATGCTTTGTCATTCGTCGTGAATTCGATGGATGTTTAAGTATCGCACTTTGTCATTCATTGTGAAGGTTTTGAATCTCGTGAGTTGTCGTAAAAGTTGTATTAAGTTACTGACCTAGTTTTTCGTGTGCATTGTTATTTAAATTAGGTTACAAGGCTAATCAGTAGGCTAAACTCTGCTTGTTTAAATCTGCAATGTGAGTCATTCTCTTTTTATAAAACTGCTTTACAAAACCCTAAATGTTTCCAAGGTTATAAGTACAGGGATTAAGTCTTTGTAATCTTCAATTACTGCCGGTATGTGGGGTTTTGTATACATTACTTGTTTCCCGTTACCATTGGACAACGAGTTAGACAATGGGTGATCTGACCATAGTCACATATATAGTCGAGTGACAAATACCGATTTGGGGTAATTGGTTGATATAAACAATGTAATCACCCTTAATACTGTATATTATAACAATGTGTCGTTTTGTGCAACTTGAATGACTCGCCAGTATTTCCTGCTGATAAAACCTTTTTAAAACATGTTTCAGGTGATCTGCTGTGATCCAGGAAAAAGTGCCGTGTAGCACTACAAGCTTGAAGACGTGGCTCAATTAAATGAATAAACATGTTTTTGTAAAACAGGGGATTTCTGTAAGAAATCACCCTTATTGTAAATTACGGGTTTTGTCCCTAATTATGAAATAAAATAATCGCGCATTTTCAAGTTTAAAACGATCTTGTTAAAATTCCGCTGCCAACGTAATAATTACCACGGATTTCTGTCCCGCGGCTCCTGAAACGGGTAAAACCGGGCCGGGGGTCGTGACAGAAAAAAGGTGGTATCAGAGCCACTGATTTAAGCCAATTAAGTATTTAGAAATACTTAATTTTTCTGATTGCTATTTTGTGATTATGTGTTTGTTGTGTCTGACTATTTGTTAGTTTACAGTATGGGTAAGCAAAGAATTTCGGACATCTATCGTCAATTAGATAGTTCACCAAAAGATAAGGGAACCTCATTTCAATCAAATTCCTCAAGATACTCAGCAGATACTGAGGAAGGAATATTTGTTCGTAAGGCACAGTTTGAGAAACCACTTACCATTAAGAAAAGAAGTTGGATTATTAGAAAAAGTCAAGAGAAAATGAAGAAGTCACAACCAAAAGGAGTAATGATTAATAAGGAAACTCAGGAAATAGGCAACAACCCACCGTGGGAAAATGAATTAGATGAACAATGGGCAAATCTCTATATGTTAGCCACTACAGCAGTAAATGTTAACTTTTAATTAAGTTAAACTGCTAAACACCCTGACCCAGTACTAGCACCCATATCATCTATAAGCCAGAAACTTTAAAGAAACTTTGCCCCTTTAGATAAACAACTTAGTAGGAGAAGATAAAATAAACCTTATATAAAGGCATGTGAAACATAATGCACAACCCCTAGTATATGTTGAATTTCAGTTGTAATTTGTATATACAAAAGTCGCAATGTTTACCGGTTTTCTGTTTGAACAATGATACTTGAATGATTGTACTAAATATTAGCCTGTAAAAATTTAACTTACAAAATTTTAACCTAGAATTTTGTGTGTTTTCTTCATAAATGCTAAACAGCATGAATGAGTTGTCTGAAGCTCTTCAGAATCTCAATCTCTATTCTGTTAAGGTGGAAGTTTCCAGAGACTTTACCGGTTATTGTGCCGACACTGATGAACCTAAGGAATTTCAAGCCCAACCTCTAGAGAAACCAAAACCGAGAAAGAAAAGAAGATTCGTGGGTTGGAGGCGTGTGCGCAGGAAGAAACCAGTGACACGGAAAATTATAAAGACGGAGGATCCCAAAGATAAAGGCAAGGGAATAGAAATAGGGGAAAGTTCCAGGCAAGACCAGGAAATGCCATCCTGGGAGGAGCTGGATCATAAACTGGCACTGACTGACCTCATCGGACCTGCCGGTGAAAACCTCTTTAATTACCCAGCGGAAGCACAACTTCCAATTGACCTAGAGCCTGAGATCCCAGATCCTATTATCCACTCCCAACCACTACCAGCAGAGCTAGAAGAATGGTGGACCACTGACTGGCAGATTCAGAATCTCCTTAATAACCCTAATATCTTTTTCCCCCAGTTTGACCCGGAGCCACCACTACACCCACCTATGAGCTCCGAAAACTTGGCAGAACTCCGCCACTATGGCGAGGAGCTGATAGACGCAGGGAACCGAATCCGGGAGGTGGGAGAACAGATCTCCTGGAAGTACGACGAGAGAGAACGTCGCTTCTGAGATGCCAGCTGACTAGAGTTGTGTTGTTGTAGGAATATGTGTTTAATAATAATATAATAATAAAATATAATCATGTGAAATAACAAAAAAATAAAACTCTTGTAAGATAACGGATGTGTACGGACGCATAGTAATATATAAAAATGGAAGTCGAAAAATCGACAATTTTGGCTATACGTGTTGACATGATTACGTGCAATTATTTTATTGTGTAATTGTTATTTATTTTGTGAAAATGACTTATATATTAATTACCAGATGGCACAAATTGGTAATGAACAAGTTAACGAAGGTAACCAATCCGAGCAACACAATGAAGATCAATTTCTGAATAGGCAAGATATAGAGAATATCGTTGCTCAAGGAATAGCCAATGCTATTCCAGCAATCATTGCTGCTGCCCGAAATCCAGTTGAACCCAACAAATTATTCCTAGCAAACGTACTCAGGAAGACAACTTCAGTAATAGCATAAATGGAGGCTGCAACATTAACAATAACGATGATGTAATGCAGGCCCCAATTCCTAAGAAAATGAAAGCTGCAACGCCTGGTTGCACTTACAAAGAATTTCTTGCCTGTAAACTTGTTGAATTTGCAGGCAATGAAGGGGCAACTGCTGCACTGCGCTGGTTGGAGAAAATCGAGGCAGTAATTAAAATAAGTAAATGTGCCGAGGAAGACAAGGTCATGTACGCTTCACACCTTTTTAAAGAAGGGGCGTTAGAATGGTGGAATACCGTGCTACAAGCCAAAGGAAGCGCCATGGCCTATGCCATGAATTGGGAGGAATTTAAAAGTTTGGTGGAAAGGAAATTCTGCCCTGAATATGAAAAAGAACAAATGGCAAATAAATTCCTCAATTAACGGATGGTAGACGTTGACTGTCGAGGGTATACTTCGACATTCTTCGAATATGCTAGAGTTGTACCAACCCTGGCTTCGCCAGAACCGATACTTATTTCTCGCTACATTTGGGGGTTAATTGGCGAGATTCGTGATATTGTCAAAGCTGCGAGGCCCCGCACGATCGATGATGTGGTGGAATTAGCTAACACTTTGACTGGCGGACTGGTGCGTACGCGAGAAAAAAACCGGAAGAAGGAACTAGCTCAGAAAATTACCCAGGGATTTCGTGTGGGTAATAGTAGTAATTTCAAGAGAAAGGGAACTGGATCATCTTCCACTCCGCCGTTCTGCATGAACTGTAAAAAGAAACATTTTGGGAAATGTAAGGAACCCTGCAACTTCTGCATAGCGATAGGACATCGTGAAGAAGATTGCAGAAAGAAGACTAAGATCTGCTACAACTGCGGAGAAGCTGGCCATTTCAGACCAGAATGCCCTAAATTGGTCAAACCAGCAGATAACAAGGCAAAACCAGCTGAAGGGACTAACAAGAAGAACGCAAGAGCCTTCCAACTGACTACCCAGGAAGCCGAGCTAATCCCTGATGTGATAGCTGGTACGTTCCTAGTTCACAATGTTTATGCGAAAGTATTATTTGACTCTGGTGTCAACCAAAGTTTTATAAATACTTCATTCTGCCAAGCTCTTAAGCTACCCTTAACAAAACTTAGGCAAGTTTTTACAGTAGAAACGGCAGACGGGAACTCTGTTAACATAGATACGGTTTTGCAAAAAGAAAATATAGAGCTTTCAGGTCATAAATTTTCTGCAAACCTCTTACCTATAAATTTAGCTGGATTCGATGTCGTGTTAGGAATGGATTGGTTAGTACCCAACCATGCTCGAATCCTTTGTGATAAGAATTATATAGAAATTCGTGCACCCACAGGAGAAATAATTATGATTGCAGGGGATAAGCCACGTAAACCAATGAAGTTCATTTCAGTAATGAAAGTTGCTAGTTATGAACGAAAGCAAGGAATAGTGTATATGATATCGGTAATCATTAACACTAAGGGTAAGGAACTTAAGGAAATTCATGTAGTATCAGAATACTCGGATGTATTCCCAGAAGAATTACCAGGATTACCACCAGATCGGGAAGTAGAATTTAGAATTCATCTAATTCCTGGAACTACACCAGTAGCTAAAGCACCTTACCGATTAGCACCCACTGAAATGTTAGAACTGAAAAAGCAATTAGATGAATTGCTCAGTAAAGGATTCATACAACGTAGTTCATCCCCTTGGGGAGCACCAGTGTTGTTCGTAAAGAAAAAGGATGGTTCGATGCGAATGTGTATCGATTATAGGGAATTGAACAAGGCTACAATTAAGAATCGATACCCATTACCTAGGATTAATGATCTCTTTGATCATGTAACACCTCGAAAATTCACGTCCTATAATGTGTAGACACGTGTCAAATGTAAAACGTGTGAAAGAAATATTATAGAAGGACTAAAGTTGACAAACATGGAAAGTATGTGAAATTATGTATTCTAAGTGTCAACTGTGAATAAATACAATGTACATTAACCCTACATGATGCTCATACCTTCAAACGAATAAATCATGGATCATACGAAGCTAAAAGTGAGAGATTTCAAACTACAGGGGCTAAATGTGTCAACATGTTTAAATCATACCTCTGAGTGACCTTTTGACAAACCCGAAGCTTTGTAACGGTTAATTATGCTCACTAGAATACACGATTAAAATTGCATAAAGTTTCGTCAACGTATGAGAAAGTTGTGACCAAATTCGTGTGCGAGGGGTTAAAGCGTCAACGTTGAAAGTTAGGCCTTTTCGGGTAACAATAAAGTTACCCGGGGACTTAACAAAGTGGGTATATGTCTTGAAGCCCTTATACGTCAATTATAAGGGTTCATACTGCAAGAAAACAAGTGCCTAATCGCATTTTGAAGAGCCAAGGACCAAACTGCAAATTATCAAAACATGTTGGCTGACCCCATAGGCTCGCGTAGCGTGAGCCCTAATCTGCTCACCCTCGCGCTACGCGAGGGCTTGATCTGGGCAGAATTGTTGATTGTTGTTGATTCTTGTCTGCCTTTGCACTTGGATCCGACTTTAATCGATTTTTTCACATCCCTTGGCCCCTAAAACAACCCCTAGAACACTAGGACACATGTTGGGATGTTGTGGTAAGTGCTAGACTTTGTTGTCAACACCTTATGGTGATTGAATTCACTATAAATAGAGTCTTGAGTTGCAACAATTCCTCACACTTTCATCTGGCCATTTGGAGCAATTGTGGAGCTTCCAAAGCTGACCCAAGCCTTCCTAATCCTCCATTAAGCACTTGTAAGTATGCTAGACCTTCTCTAATTGAGTTTAGCTTAGTATTTTAGCTAAAAGTCAAACCGTCGTAATTACGGTTTGACTTCGAGATTAATCAACAATGGCTCAGTCATATCTCGAATTAAAAGTAGTTATAGATTGGTACTTATGTGGGTAATAAAACCTCAAAAGGGTTTCCCCTGATCACCACTCTAACCAGGTCAAAAGTCGGGTCAAACCTATTCTTAAAAAGTCAACAGGAAGCCTAAAATGCTATTTATGCATAATTAACATTTTAGACTGTATACAACCTGTTTGATCATTGTTATAACTTAGTAATAAGTGTAAGAACATGTCTAAACATGTTCCACCCGACTATTTCCTGTTTAGACCCGGTTCGGAACCGAAGGTCACATAGTTTGACTTTCACTTTGACTTTCAGTTCTGACCCGTTTAGGCATGTTTTAGAAATGCCTCAGAGCTTAAATTGGATTAGGTTACATGTTAGAACAACCCTCCGTGATTATACACCTTGGTTCATTAGTTATCCAATTAATATGCACGTTTCCGTTAATTGCTCATATGTTGACCATTATGCCCTTATTACCTTAAAACGTGATTTATAAAAATGTAAAAGTGTAGAAACCTTAAATACTGATATATAAACTTGTATGCAAAGTTTGACATCAGTTTGACTTATAGATTAAGAGTTATGCTCATTATCGCAAAATTAATGCTTTATGTTAATAAAACGGCGTAATTAGCATATAGCCTAGTTAAGCCTACTTTTTGGTAACAAACTTAATACCCACTGATGTAATATATTATTTTGGGATTTTTAAAGATTTTTAATTAATTTTAGGCTGAGCATAACTAGTAGTCGTAGGCTTAATCCGGTAATTGTCGGTTTTGCCCTTACGGGCCATAAAATGAGTTTTGACATATCTAAACGACTCCAAACCTTTTGCTACTGATCACATATGATAAATAAATTATTTTAAGCCTTCTGGAATTATAAAAATATCAGATTTAAGTATCGAACCCGGAAATGGCCTTTAATCGCCTTATTTAGCGTTTTTAACGCATAGTATGTTTTAAAATCATATTGAACATACCCGGGTTGATACCTACTGATATTTTAGGCAAATTAGAATATTTTAACAGTAAGCGAAGGTTGATAAACTCAGACTTCAGTTTTGAGCTTTTCGACTTATGTGAAATTACCAAAATGCCCCTTCGGTGCATAGTTTGGTTATAAATGATATATTTCACATATATACTTTACCCTACTGTTATAACTCATCAAATTGAGTATGTTTTCTGTTTACATCAGACATGTAACTCAGTTAAACATCTAAACGCTTTTACAACCTTTAAAATGACCAAACTACCCCTACGGGGCATAGTTTGTGTTTAAATTCATTTCGGGCATAATAAAAGACATCCTACTGATGTCACAACATATTTGAAGCATATTAACTTAGGAAACCTGTATACGGCTCTTACGGATACCCGTTACGCTTATTTCGCGTTCGGTTCGGTTTATGTAACAAGTTTACATAAATTAGCCGAAACGGGTCAAACCTTATCGGTTTAATCTCAAAATCCAGAATGTGCAAGAAGGACCTATATTAAACAAGTCTCTGAACTTGTCGGGTCTAAATCACATTCTATCCGGTCTTCGTTTAATCGTGCATACGAACCGTATCTTTGAAACTAGCCGGTCTAAGCTTAAGCTTAATTAAAGACCCGTTAGGATTCTAATAGGTTATTAAAAACCTTCGTTCCAGATTAGGAGCCCAGTAAAAGCTATCTGTACTTATTGATTTGATATACGGCTGGGATTGAATTTATATTTAGCTCAGGTAAATACTTTTAACTTATTTTCCCTATACGGGCTTGGGTTACGGTATATAGCATACCGCTTGATCGAGCATCAAATCTCCACGATAAGTGGGTAGTTGAATAATTTGATCGGCTCGTTTAAACAGTCTTGTTACTTAAAGCCTTTGGGGGTTAATGACCATGTCCCGGATATCCTTGGCATCATCTTACGAGATTGGCCACGACCTGAGCACGGGGTGTAGGCGTACACCTGTCAGTGTATAACTCAATAATGTGGTGTGTCTATTGATCTTTAACCCGGACAAGATCCGGGCTACTGAACGCACAAGTAATATGTAATTCGTTCACAAGATTATAATATTAAATAATTCTCCCAAGTTAAAAAGATTAATTTTGCCTCTGTGCATTTTAATCAAATTATAAAAGATATTTTGTGCCACGTGCATCCAAATCAATTTTCTTAAAACCATTTTCAAAATGAGTCAGTTGAATGTATTTACCAGTGTAAACTGACGTATTTTCCAAAAAGGCTAAATGCAGGTACTATACGAAATTGGCTGGATATATCTCCTTAGCATCAATAGAAGTCTCGCAAGCTTAAGATGCCTAAAAGTCTGTTGAACTATTGTCTCCATTTTATTTTCGATCCGTCTGTGGATAAACTTCCGAATACTGTGACATTTGATATTACCATATTAAATTCGGTTGTGTTATATCTTTTAAATTGCTTCCGCTGTGCATATTAAATATTGTGTTGTTTGACTATTATGTTGCCAACCATGACGTCACGATACTCCCAACCGGGCCCACCGGTGACACGTGGAAAATCGGGGTGTGACAGGTTGGTATCAGAGCCAACGCTGAGTGAATTAAACACTAGCCTTTTGTGTTTAATCTCAGTTACACAATTGCACATATCTAAACTTCTGAGTCTAGACTTAACTTAGGAATATTCTCAAT
The DNA here is from genome assembly GCA_030545235.1 of Helianthus tuberosus. Classification (NCBI taxonomy): domain Eukaryota; kingdom Viridiplantae; phylum Streptophyta; class Magnoliopsida; order Asterales; family Asteraceae; genus Helianthus; species Helianthus tuberosus. Next base: position 24,645 of record JARYGA010051533.1, read on the forward strand.
CCTAATCTAAATTTTTTGCTTCCAAATTTTTATTGGATACGTCGCCAAGCGAAGAAGCTGTAATAAGAGTTCTCCACACCCGGAGCCCTGAGATGCTGAGCTTCGTACCGCGGCTAGAATGAAACGACCATCTAAGGAGAAAGCATTCAGAAATAAAATGAAGAAGAAACTCCTTTTACTGAAGATCGTTTCCTTATTAGTCCTTATAAGGACATAATTATCTTTCAGTCCCTACGAGGACAACATTATTCCTTTCAAGTCCCGTTTAGGACAACTTTATACTTTTATTTTTATATAGTGGAATGATTAAGTTTAAACTTTCATTCTAAACAAGAAATATTAAATAGATGGAAAATAACATCTCCTTTTTGCAAGATCTACCATTATAATAAATGGCAAAATCTAAAAGGACAAGACCTAGCTTCGGGTCATATTAAGACCGGCCAAGATGGCAGTTCCTCAATTTAGGTTCAGATCCTTATTAACATTCCAATTTAGAAATTGCTCTGCGTTAATTATTATAAAGAATCTTAAGAGTGAAACCTAGCCTGAGTGTCATTATAAAGACCTGGCCAAGATGGTAAGACCTGTTTAAAAGATTTGAATCCCTGTTAACATCTGAAAACGTGTTAACGCTCCTGGCAGACGTGATTCATTAAAAATCACACACGTCATTTTTATATAAGATTCTTCAAAGGATTCCTAACCCAGTTTAATGATCTCTGAATCCTGGGTTTACATCATCAATTAAGATGATCATATTTTAACCATACGTGGTAATATAGTGCCTACGGGCCTTGCTCATTTCTACATGAGCCAAAATACAGTGGTAGCTATGACTCCCTGTCAGAAAAAGGTAATGAACTAGGTTCAAACCTCAAGGCTTTGATTCTCTGAAATCCTAGCTTATAATTTATAATTGTCCTTGTGACTAGGCCTATTGTGCCAATATACTTTCATGCTTTGATTCTCCGAAATCATAAGCTTATAATTTATAAATGTCCAGGTGACCAGGCCATTGGGTGCCACTAATAAAACTGTTAATGTTTTATAATTAGGATAAATTATAATAGAAATCCTAAACCTATATGATTAATAAATTAACCAAATATGGTCTCTGTTTACCATGGTTAATGAATTTCCCTAATGGGAAATTCCGTAATAAACATCCCTTAGAAGGGAAGTACCTACGGGCTATAGTTAATGTCCTCTGAGACTAAAGACAGAGGTAGCCTACAACTCCCTGTCAGGAAAAAGGCAATGAACCTTGATTCAAACCTTAATGCCGCGATTCTCTGAAATCATGGCTTATAAATTTAACTCGTCTACGCGACTAGGCCATTTGTGCTATTATTAACTTATGAATTAGGATTTATGATAAAAATCCTGAATAAAATAAATATCCTTCCTTCCCTGTCAGTATGCATTTTAAAAGGGAATCTTAAAGGTGAAACCTAGCCTACGCGGCCAAGATGGTGAAACCTACTCAAGGGATTTAGATCCTTGTTAACACCTAAGAACGTGTTAGCACTCTTGACAAATGTGATTCGAGAAAATCACAACAGTCATCCTTATATTGGATTTTTCAATCCCCTTATCTAACCTAGTGATTTAGGAATCATGGCTTATATCATCCCATAAGATGATCATATTATGAACATCCGTTAGTGATGAAGTGCCTACGGGCTAAACTTGTTGTCCGATAAGACAACGACAGTGATGGTCTTTGACCTCCTGTCTAAAACATTGGACTATGTCCAAACGTAATAGTCTATATGATCAATGCGATCATGACTAATATCATTTAATACGATGATATTATTTAACATCCTTTAGTGATGTTTTACCTACGGGCTATAATATATTGTCCATTTGAGACATTGACATTGTTATCTTTATGATTCCTTATCTGAGGTGGTGAGCTATGCTCAAGCCAAAATAGTCAATATGATTAATGCAATCATGACTTATATCTTCTAATAGGATGAACCTATTATAAACATCCATTAATGATGTTTCGCCTATGGGCCATATTATATCGTCCATGTGTGACAAAAACATTGTGATCTTTACGATTCCCTGTCCAAGGTAGCGAGTTATGCTCAAGCCTAATAGTCTATATGATCAATGCCATCATGACGAAAATCATCAATACGATGTAACAACCCTCGGTAAAATCAATACCCTTATAATATTTCCGACTCTCTGATATATTATAAAATGTCTTAATATGTCTTATATTACACCCCGTATGCGAAAACCGAGCCCAAATTATATTATAATGTATAAAAATAAAATAATTTGTGAAATATAAGTTGAGGCGGGCCGCCTAGACCCACCCCAACATATCAAGCGGGCCGAATTAGGACCAGAGTTTGACTCCGCTGACTTCTTTAAGTTAATGCGGGCCGCTTGAATTTAAGCTTATCCTAATGCGGGCCGCGCGGACTCATAACACGCGATTGCACCAGAGGTCGACACGTGTCGACATCGTGTCAAGTCTACTAGCTGACTGGTCAAAGCTATAGGTGGACGCGGGCCGCCTGAGGGTTAGCCTTATCGGAAGCGGGCCGCGTGGAGACCAGATTACACAACTATAAATAGAACGCATCAGACTTCGTTTTCCGTCACTCACTTTTCATTTCTCAATCTCAAATTCTGTAGTAGAGGCATTATAGTTGGGTACTATACCCCTAATTAGCGAGGTTCTGCTCCGTTGTAAGTATTATAACCCCGGTTTCATAATAGTTACGCTGCCCGATCGATTTAGGGTTCCGTAACAACTGTCGTGGTTCTGCCCGACGTAGTTGTTGGAATGCCGTCTCGGGGAGGGTATTATTAATAATTTAAAAAAGGTTATGGTACTAATCAATGTACATTTGTGTAAATTATAGATTATACCCAGGAAACCCTTACGAAAAGCCTAAGACAGCAAAGTGAGTAATCTCCTTTTTGTTAACAGTTTTTACAAAACCTTAAATGCTTTACAATGCGATTAAGCAGTATGTGAGTCTTTGTAATTATTCCATTACTGCCGGTATTTGGGGTTTTGTATACACAATTATTACTTGCGAGTAATAAGTCGGGACGACAGTACGTTACCATTGGACAACGAGTTAGCCAATGCGTAATATGACCCACAAGTCAAGGATTGACAGTACTGATTGAGTATTTGGGTAGAAATAAACAATGTGATCGCCCTCAATACTGTGTTAATTGATAAAATGTTTCTTGATTAAACTGGGATTCACTCACCAGTATTTCCCGCTGACAAAATATTTTTAAAACATGTTTCAGGTAACACAATGTGAAAGCCAACTGGGATAAAGCCAGCTCGAGAGCACTGACGGCTTGGAAAATAAGTGGCTATAAAAGTTATCTAAGAAACAATGTTTTAAATTAAATAAAATAGGGTTTGTCCCTATAAATGTATTGTAATAAGAAACTTGGGTTTTGCCCATGTATTTATTAATATTAAGCATGGTGGTTTTACTCTGATAATCATTTCCTAACTACGATCCTGATGTAAATTCCACTGCGAGACTAAATAAAACTGATACCACCAAAATCTGTGATCACGTCCGCCCGTTCCCGGGGATTAGGGGTCGGGGGTTGTGACAGAAGGTGGTATCAGAGCCTAGCCACTGGTCTGAGCCAAAGAAGTGTTCTGCTGACACTTAAATTTTGAATTAATGTTAGGAAATAAAATAAGGAAATATATGCATAACTGTAATTATGTGTTATGTGTTATTTGACTATCTGTTAGTTTTCAGTATGAGTGATCAAGGGCCATCAGACGTGAATCGTCAGTTAGCTGATTCACCTAAGAGTGAAGGTACATCATCACAGCCTGCCCTCTCGGGGTATGTTGCTGATCAGGAAGACGGGATATTTGCCTTTAGAGCTAAATCTGAAGAACCATTTCCTACTAAGAAACTAGGATGGTTCAGTAAAGAAGCTTTTGCTCGTAGGAAAAGAATGAGGAAATTGCAACAGCAAAGGGCTTTAGCAGCTATTAAGAAAGAGACAGATGCCCAAACTCAAGAAATACTTAATAGAAGCCTAGCTAATTTCCATATTTTAGCTACGACTGCTGCTGACCCAAGTCTGGAACAATTAGTAGCCCCACAACCACAAAACCCAGAACAACCCATGGAAATAGAAAACCAGGAAAACCAAGTAGAGATGCACGACTTTAACCCAGAAGAAATCCCTCGGGTACCTGCACCAAATCCCCTAGACCCAAATTATGACCCTTGGTGGGACGATAATAGAGACTTTGTGCAACGTTACCCTATCCAGGATTATCCACCCATACAGAACATAGAAGCTTACCCAGGTATGGACCCTTTAGATCCCTATTACCAAAATGATTATATTAGGGAAATATTAGAGGATCCTTACCAATTTCATGAACTGTCACCCCCATATTAGGAAAATATACCCCAGATTCCAAACCCAGTCCGAGAACCTGCACCCCCCAATGAGTGCAGAAAACGTGCAAGAACTTAGGACTTTCTGGGAGGAGATCTTAGAAAGTAGTGAGAGGATGCGTCAGGTGGGAGAGCGTCTCGTATGGAAATACGATGAGCGCAATATGGATTTCTGGATAAATCCATATCCATGAATGTTAGAATGGAGGAAGCAGTAGTAATAATAATATAGTAAAATAAAATAAGATATGTGTGTACGGATGCATATTATTATTTTATTTCTGTTGGTATTGTAATTTCATTTCTGTACTAGTGTGTAATAGACGCATAAGTATATGAAAAGAGTAAAAGTAGCAATGATCTACGCTTTTGACAAAACTGCGTGTCATGTGATTAATTATATTAATATATTATACATGATATTAATATGAGATCAATGTTTAAAATTCAGATGGCCGACCAAGAAAATCAAGTCAATTTGGATAATAACCCAGAAATCCAGAATGATAATATTCAGAATGACGATAATCTGAATAATGAGAACCCAAACAACAATAACAATGGAAATCAAGTGGACAATAGTGCTATACAACACATAGTGGCACAGGGAATTATAGACGCAATGCCATTTATACTTCAAACTGTTAAGTAGGGCTGGCATATCGTGTATACCCGTACACGATAAGACACGACACGATAAGACACGATACACGAAATCATATACACGAACACGACACGATAACTTATCGTGTCCTTTTTTTCAAACACGAACACGAACACGACACGATATACACGAAAATTACCTGTTAATACCTGTTAACACGACTGTTCGACTGTTATACACGAAAATTACCTGTTAATACCTGTTAACACGAACAAAAACTCGAACACGACATGCTATCTGAGAGTTACAGAGGGAGTTTAGGGTTTTATTTTTTTTGAATTGAATGAGGAATGAAAATAGAAAGGAATTAAGGAACCCACATGCATATGGCTTATGAGTTTTATTTAATTTAATTTCTTATCGTGTACTAACGGGTATTAACAGGTAAACAGGTATTTAACATGTTTATACACGAAAATTAACAGGTAATATCGTGTCTACCTGTTTGGTACACGATACCTGTTAAGACCATACACGATACCTGTTAACTTCGTGTAGGTTCGTGTCGTGTATTCATGTATTCGTGTAAAATTGCCAGCCCTACTGTTAAGGATGCTGATAATAAAAGTAGGCATAGCAGTAAACGACCACTTGAATCAGAAAACAGCGTGAACAATGTACCTGTACTTCAAATGCCTATTCCTAAAAGAAGAAGAACCATGCCTTATGGTTGTTCTTATAAAGAATTCTGGTCTTGTAAACCAATGGAATTCTCGGGCAATGAAGGGGCCATTGCAACTTTACGCTGGATAGAGAAGACTGAGGCAGTCTTAAGGATTAGTAAGTGTGATGAAGAAGATAGAATAATGTTTGCTTCTAATCTGTTTAAGAATGCAGCACTAGAATGGTGGAATACTATTCTCCAAACAAAAGGAAGTGATAGAACCTATAATATGGAATGGGAAGAGTTTAAAAATAAGGTAGAAAGGAAATTCTGCCCACCCAATGAAAAAGAACAGATAGCAAACAAATTCCTAAACCTTAGGATGACTGGTGTAGATAGCAAAGGGTACACAAAGCTATTTTTCGAATATGCTAGGATAGTGCCAACTCTTGCTTCACCAGAACCAGTGTTAATTTCCCGTTATATTTGGGGATTAATTGGGGATATAAGACATGTAGTCAAGGCAGCTAGACCTCAAACCATAGAAGAAGCTGTAGAACTAGCCAATACCTTGACTGACGAATTAGTCCGTACCCGAGAAGAGGATCAAAGGAGAAACCTAACCCAGAAATTGACTCAAGAATTTCGTTCTGGAAATTCTAACCGTGGAAGAAATGTAGGTTCTACCTCTGCATCTTACTGTAGGAATTGTAAAAGAAAGCATTCAGGAAGATGCCCTGGGTACTGTAACTTTTGCAAAATATCTGGACACAAGGAAGAAGATTGCAGGAAGAAAAACAACAGGATATGCTACAATTGTGGAGAACAAGGTCACATCAAGCCAAACTGCCCAAAATTAGCTCCAGCCACCGACAACAAGAATACTAAAAATGCTAGAGCATTTGTTCTGACTGCAGATGAGGCCAAGTTAATTCCGGATGTTATAGTTGGTACGTATTTAGTTAATGATATCTTTGCTAAAGTATTATTTGACTCTGGTGCAAACCAAAGTTTTATTAATACATCGTTTTGCAAATTTCTAAATCAGTCATTAACTAAACTACCACAAGAATGTGTAGTAGAGACAGCTAACGGAGAAACTGTTAGAATTTCTGAAATCTTGCAGGGAGCAAGCATAGAAATTTTAAATCAGAAATTTATAGCAAACCTGTATCTCATGAATCTGGTAGGATTTGATGTTGTTCTAGGAATGGATTGGTTAATAGCCAATAAAGCTAGTATTTTATGTGATCAAAAGTTAATCCAAGTAAATTCACCAAAAGGTAAAATGATCACAATTAAAGGAGATAAGTTCTCTAGATCTACAAAATTCATATCTGTGATGAAAACTGCAAGTTGTATAAGAAAAGGTTCTGTAGTGTATTTGATTTCTATAATCACTAACACTAAAGAAAAAGAACTAAAAGATATTCCAGTAGTATCTCAGTTTTCAGATATTTTTCCAGAAGAATTACCAGGACTACCTCCGGACAGAGAAGTTGAATTCAGAATTCACTTAATACCAGGAACATCACCGATTGCCAAAGCACCTTACCGTTTGGCGCCTGCAGAAATGCAAGAATTGAAGAAACAATTAGATGAATTATTGGAAAAAGGATTCATACAGCCAAGTTCATCGCCATGGGGAGCGCCAATACTGTTCGTTAAAAAGAAGGACGGCTCAATGCGTATGTGCATTGATTACCGTGAATTAAACAAAGTCACGATTAAGAATCGGTACCCATTACCGAGAATCGATGATTTGTTTGATCAGCTACAAGGAGCTCGATTTTTCTCAAAAATCGATTTAAGGTCAGGATATCATCAATTAAAAGTGCAGGAAGAGGATATTCCTAAAACTGCTTTTAGGACAAGGTATGGTCATTATGAATTCACTGTCATGCCATTTGGTTTAACCAATGCCCCAGCTGCATTTATGGACATGATGAACCGAATATATAAGCCATATTTGGATAAATTCATAATTGTATTCATAGATGATATTCTAATTTATTCTAAGAATAAAGAGGATCATGCAAGACATTTGCACGCACTTTTAAGTCTGTTAAGAAAGGAAAAACTTTATGCTAAGTTTTCAAAGTGCGAATTTTGGTTAGAACAGGTACAATTCCTTGGACATTTAGTCAATCATGAAGGAATTCATGTAGATCCAACAAAAATCGAGGCAATTACCAAATGGAAAACCCCTGAATCACCAACTGAGGTTAGAAGTTTCTTAGGATTGGCAGGTTATTATAGAAGATTTATTCAAGATTTTTCTAGAATAGCCATTCCTTTAACTAAGTTAACCTGTAAATCTGTTAAGTTTAAATGGGGATTAAAACAAGAACAAGCCTTTAGAATTCTTAAGCAAAGATTGACCCATACACCTATATTAGCATTACCAGAAGGAACTGAAGACTTTGTAGTCTATTGTGATGCTTCTAAATTAGGTTATGGATGTGTATTGATGCAACGTCAGAAAGTTATAGCTTATGCATCTAGACAACTTAAGAATCATGAAGAAAATTATTCAACCCATGATTTAGAATTAGGAGCTATAATTTTTGCTCTTAAGATTTGGAGACATTACCTTTATGGTAGTAAGTTTACCATATTCACTGATCATAAAAGTTTAAGGTATGTTTTCGGGCAGAAAGAGTTGAATATGAGACAAAGACGTTGGATGGAATTTCTTAGTGACTATGATTGTGATATCCAGTATCATGATGGAAAAGCAAATGTAGTGGCAGATGCTTTAAGCCGAAAGTTTCATGAAAAACCAAAAAGGGTACGTTCTCTTAAATTAAATCCGCAAGTAGATTTAAATGATCAAATAAGAGAAGCACAAGAATCAGTAATCAAAAATGATTCTGAAAAATTAAAAGGTATGTTAAAAGAATTAAAACAAGGAATAGATGGGATATGGAGATTCCATGAAAAGAGAATATGGATACCTAAATTAGGAAATCTACGTAATCGTATATTAGAAGAAGCCCATAAATCTAAGTATACGATGCATCCAGGAAGTGATAAAATGTACCAGGATTTAAGGAAAAATTTCTGGTGGATAGGAATGAAAAAGGACATAGCAACTTATGTTTCTAAATGTTTAACTTGTTCACAAGTTAAAGCTGAACATCAGAAACCCTCAGGTTTGTTACAGCAATTAGAAATGCCGGTATGGAAATGGGAATTAATAACAATGGATTTTGTTACTAAATTACCCAAAACAAGGAAAGGAAATAATACAATCTGGGTGATTGTAGATAGACTAACTAAGTCAGCTCATTTCTTACCAATAAAGGAAACACTTAGTATGGAACAATTATCTAAATTGTATGTAAATGAAATTGTTTCTTTACATGGCATTCCTTTATCAATTGTTTCTGATAGAGATAGTCGATTTACATCTCGTTTTTGGTCAAGTTTCCAAAAGGCAATGGGAACCAAGTTAAAGCTAAGTACGGCTTATCATCCACAAACAGATGGACAAAGTGAAAGAACAATCCAGACAATGGAAGATATGCTTAGAGCTTGTGTAATTGATTTTGGAGGTAATTGGGATGAACACTTACCTTTAATAGAATTTTCTTATAATAATAGGTATCACACAAGTATCAATGCTGCACCACTTGAAGCACTTTATGGAAGAAAGTGTCGAACCCCAGTCTGTTGGGCAGAAATTGGGGAACAATAATTATCTGGACCTGAGATAGTGCAAGAAACAACTGACAAGATTATTCAAGTTAAGGAACGACTGAAAGCTGCACGTGATCGACAAAAGAGTTATGCTGATAACCGATGCAAGCCGTTAGAATTTCAAGTAGGAGATAAAGTGTTGTTAAAAGTCTCTCATTGGAAAGGAGTGGTAAGATTCATCAAAAGAGGAAAGCTAAGTCCCAGGTATGTTGGACCTTTTAAGATTATTAGAAGAATAGGACCTGTAGCCTATCAGCTACAACTACCAGAGGAAATGGCAGGAATACATGATGTGTTTCATGTATCTAATCTTAAAAAGTGTTTAGCTGATGAATCACTGATAGTGCCTCTTAAGGATATAGAGGTAAATGAACAACTCAAGTTTGTAGAAAGACCTCTACAAATTAAGGACAGGAAAATCAAGAATCTCAAACATAAAAGACTAGTTCTAGTCAAAGTGAAGTGGGAATCCAAAAGAGGACCTGAGTACACATGGGAACTCGAGTCAGAAATGAAGAGGAAATATCCGCACTTGTTTCAGTAGAACTCGAGGACGAGCTCTAAAACAAGGTGGGGAGAATGTAACAACCCTCGGTAAAATCAATACCCTTATAATATTTCCGACTCTCTGATATATTATAAAATGTCTTAATATGTCTTATATTACACCCCGTATGCGAAAACCGAGCCCAAATTATATTATAATGTATAAAAATAAAATAATTTGTGAAATATAAGTTGAGGCGGGCCTCCTAGACCCACCCCAACATATCAAGCGGGCCGAATTAGGACCAGAGTTTGACTCCGCTGACTTCTTTAAGTTAATGCGGGCCGCTTGAACTTAAGCTTATTCTAATGCGGGCCGCGCGGACTCATAACACGCGATTGCACCAGAGGTCGACACGTGTCGACATCGTGTCAAGTCTACTAGCTGACTGGTCAAAGCTATAGGTGGACGCGGGCCGCCTGAGGGTTAGCCTTATCGGAAGCGGGCTGCGTGGAGACCAGATTACACAACTATAAATAGAACGCATCAGACTTCGTTTTCCGTCGCTCACTTTTCATTTCTCAATCTCAAATTCTGTAGTAGAGGCATTATAGTTGGGTACTATACCCCTAATTAGCGAGGTTCTGCTCCGTTGTAAGTATTATAACCCCGGTTTCATAATAGTTACGCTGCCCGATCGATTTAGGGTTCCGTAACAACTGTCGTGGTTCTGCCCGACGTAGTTGTTGGAATGCCGTCTCGGGGAGGGTATTATTAATAATTTAAAAAGGGTTATGGTACTAATCAATGTACATTTGTGTAAATTATAGATTATACCCAGGAAACCCTTAAGAAAAGCCTAAGACAGCAAAGCGAGTAATCTCCTTTTTGTTAACAGTTTTTACAAAACCTTAAATGCTTTACAATGCGATTAAGCAGTATGTGAGTCTTTGTAATTCTTCCATTACTGCCGGTATTTGGGGTTTTGTATACAAAATTATTACTTGCGAGTAATAAGTCGGGACGACAGTACGTTACCATTGGACAACGAGTTAGCCAATGCGTAATATGACCCACAAGTCAAGGATTGACAGTACTGATTGAGTATTTGGGTAGAAATAAACAATGTGATCGCCCTCAATACTGTGTTAATTGATAAAATGTTTCTTGATTAAACTGGGATTCACTCACCAGTATTTCCCGCTGACAAAATATTTTTAAAACATGTTTCAGGTAACACAATGTGAAAGCCAACTGGGATAAAGCCAGCTCGAGAGCACTGACGGCTTGGAAAATAAGTGGCTATAAAAGTTATCTAAGAAACAATGTTTTAAATTAAATAAAATAGGGTTTGTCCCTATAAATGTATTGTAATAAGAAACTTGGGTTTTGCCCATGTATTTATTAATATTAAGCATGGTGGTTTTACTCTGATAATCATTTCCTAACTATGATCCTGATGTAAATTCCGCTGCGAGACTAAATAAAACTGATACCACCAAAATCTGTGATCACGTCCGCCCGTTCTCGGGGATTAGGGATCGGGGGTTGTGACATACGATGATTAAAAATTTTAACATCCTTAATGATGTTTTGCCTGAGGGCTATATTATATCATCCAATTGAGACAAGGCAATTGTAATCTTTTGTGATTCTTTGCCCAAGGGGGTGAGTTATACTCAAATCCCATAGTCTATACTATCATTGCGATCCTGACTAGTATCATCGGTATGATGATCATAATATTAACATCCCTCGTGATGAAATGCCTACGGGCTATACTTTGTTCTAATGTCGGTAAGACAAAGATAGTAGTGATCTTTATGATCCCCTGTTCAAAATGGTGTGATTATACCCAAACCTAATAGTCAATACGATTGATGCGATCATGACTAATATCATTAAATACGATGGTTATATATAAACATCCATTAGTGATGTTGATTTGGCTTACCTTTCTGCCAAATGAATCGTCTTTCAAAGACGATGACAGTTGTAGTCTATGACTCCCTGTCCAAAGGTGAAGAACCACGTTCAAACCTTGAAGCCCTAATCTAATAAAATTGCGGCTAATAAATTAAGGTCCTTGATGATAGACCATCGAGTTATGTTTTAAAGTCATTCATGACAAGCCTATGCGCTATAATTTGTCATTCGTGACAAGCTAACATATTAAATGTTAACATTCCTGGTGACATACCTTTGTGCCAGATTTGATAAATGTCCTTATGTCAAGGCCGTTTGAGCCATATCTAAATGACCTTTGCGACAAGGCCTTCGTGCCGTATAATCATTTATGTCCTTCATGACTGGGCTTTATGCCATATCTTTCTACGTCCATCGAGACAGGCTTCTATGCCATATATGTATATATATAATAAAAGTCTTGTAAGACTAGCCCTTGAACTATTTATAAGCGTCCTTGTGACAAAGACAGTTGTGACATTATGGTCCCCTGTCAAACAGGTATTGGACTCGCTCCAAACCTTAAATGCCATTGATAGTCCTTTTGTGACCTAAGCTAAATGTAATAGATATACATTCAAAAAGCATTCATTAAGAATGTTCAGAACGGAATAGCCCATACGGTTTATGAATGTCGTGGCTAATCTAAGACAGGTCATCAGGATGATGACTAATAATTGTTAAATCTTGGTGATTAGTACCAAGTTTCGAGTATCAAAAACTCGGATGAGGTAGACGACAGTCGCAATACTATTAATGCGACGAAAGTTAATAAAACTACAAACGTAAACCTCAATATTAATGGAGTTAATCTCCAGGCTGTGGTTGACGCAGCAGTTGGAAGAACCATAGAAAGATCATGGAACAATCCAAAGAGCCGAATGCTCCTCGCTCTGAATTTTATGCAAAACCATGATCAATTGCTCATGAGAAGAGTTTTGTTCGCACTTCGTATATGAAGGATGAACCAAAGGAGGAAGATGACTCCCAGAAATCTAAGGAAGAGAGCAAGTACAGGCTTAATAAAAAGCAACAAAAAAATGGTGGAACCGGCCGTCCCCGGAATCGAACCTGGGTCTAGGCCGCACTCTTTCGCGCGCCTAGCCAACCGAGCTAGGTGCCTAGTTTGTGAAATTTCCATTTTTGGTTAAATATAAGCACATGTACAATAACTTCCTTACTTCTTACTATAAGTCACCTACTTATCCTCTTTATGTTGACCAAGTATTAGAATCCAAGAATTTACCTCTATGTTTCGGTTACTCTTGGCTTGCTTATGATTAACTAAACACTGGAAAGGCTAAGGGAAGAAATGCCTGAACTCACCTGACGAACGCCAAGAGGCAGTTCACGATGTCATCAAGTACATCCCTTATCATTTACCAATGATAATTTCTGCTAAGCGTCCTGATTTAATACAGGCAATAATAAATCTTCATAGACCATAAGCTTAGCAAACTTTTATATTATCCACAAGGTATAAATTACCAAGGAAACCATAGTAACCGATTCTTCTCGTATCGGCAAGAAAAACCTTCCGAAAAATCCAAGAGTACTCTTTCTTCGCATAGAGTACGACAACATATGTTATTTTAATTATTTTTCCCATTGTTTTTTTTTCTATCGCCTACGAATGCCAAACTATGTTTGATAAAGTGCCATATGAGGATTGGCGGGTCCTAGTGTGTCCCATAGATTGCTTCCATGCCTGATCAGTATGGAGGTTTAATACATGGAACCCCTAAGATATCCCAATGATCATATTGTACTAAAGTCGACTAGTAGTATTCAAGGAAGATATCCAGAATGAAATTGACCAAGTAAATGTTCCCGATTAAGGAATTCGTGGACTTATAACATAAATGTGTCACCTATTTGACACGAGCAATGATGGATGAACTGGAGCCTGAGATATGGAAAATCTCTGTAGCCTCCTTGCGTCTTGATTATCTTCTCATAAGTTTTCCCTGCTTACCTCCTGGAAGGCATGGTAGAATTAAGATTTGTATCCCGCCGTGGGCTGGAGTATTGTGAAAACTCCATATTGATTATGGAATAAACGAAACCTTGATTAAGTAGGTTTTAAGACATAGGCTCATATAGCCTGACTCAATATTCTGAGGGTTTTATGTTATTAAATAAGAAAGACGGTTCATATTGCTTATGCATACATGCCGCAACCCTAATCAGGCAACGATTAAAAATCGCCATCTGCTACCCAGGATCTAAGGGCAAACTATTGGTGGATAGGCTTGAAGAAGTCTGTGGCCACCTATGTAGCTAAATGCTTGACATGTGCGCAAGTCAAAGCCGAGTATCAGAAACCATCAGGTTTGCTACAACAGCCTGAACTTCCTACGTGGAAGTGGGAAATGGTAACTATGGATTTTATTACCAAGTTACCCAAGACAAGGAAAGGAAGTGATACAATATGGGTTATAGTTGATGGACTGACTAAGTCAGCTCATTTCCTACCCATCAAGGAGACTTATAGCTCCGACATGTTAGCCCAGTTATACGTTGATAAGATTGTAGCCTTACATGGCATACCTGTGTCTATAATCTCTGATCGAGATACTAGATACACGTCACATTTTGGAAAAGTTTCCAACAATCTTTGGGCACACGTTTGAATTTTAGTACGGCTTATCATCCTCAGACTGACGGTCAGAGTGAGCGTACTATTCAAACGTTGGAAGACATGCTACGTGCATGTGCGATCGATTTGGGTGGTAGTTGGGATAAGAACCTACCATTAATCGAATTCTCCTACAACAATAGCTACCATACCAGCATTAAGGCTGCGCCTTTTGAGGCATTATACGGTAGAAAGTGTAGATCGCCAGTTTGTTGGGCGGAAGTTGGAGATGTCCAATTATCAGGACCAGAGATTGTGTTCGAAACGAGGGACAAGATTGTCCAGATTCGTGACCGTCTCAAAGCTGCCCGAGACAGGCAGAAGAGTTACGCTGATCCTAAGCGTAAAGATTTTCACTTCGAAGTAGGTGACAAAGTCCTACTTAAAGTGTCACCCTGGAAAGGAGTGATGCGGTTTGGTAAGAAAGGCAAGCTAAGCCCGAGATACATAGGACCTTTCGAGGTTATCGAACGTGTCAGGTCAGTTGCCTATAAGCTAAACTTACCAGAAAAGCTCAGTGGAATTCACAACGTGTTCCACATCTGCAATCTGAAAAAGTGTTTCGCTGACGAATCACTGGTGATACCGCATACAGATGTGCATATAGTTGAGAGCTTAAAATTTGTGGAAGAACCTTTGTCGATTGAAGATCGACAGGTAAAGAAGCTTCGAAGGAAGCATGTACCTATTGTAAAGGTCAAATGGGATGCCCATAGAGGTCCCGAATACACGTGGGAGGTTGAATCCACGATGAAAGAAAAGTACCCTTACTTATTTCAGTAAATCTCGGGTCGAGATTTATTTTAAGGGGGTGAGGATGTAACACCTCGAAAATTCACGTCCTATAATGTGTAGACACGTGTCAAATGTAAAACGTGTGAAAGAAATATTATAGAAGGACTAAAGTTGACAAACATGGAAAGTATGTGAAATTACGTATTCTAAGTGTCAACTGTGAATAAATACAATGTACATTAACCCTACATGATGCTCATACCTTCAAACGAATAAATCATGGATCATACGAAGCTAAAAGTGAGAGATTTCAAACTACAGGGGCTAAATGTGTCAACATGTTTAAATCATACCTCTGAGTGACCTTTTGACAAACCCGAAGCTTTGTAACGGTTAATTATGCTCACTAGAATACACGATTAAAATTGCATAAAGTTTCGTCAACGTATGAGAAAGTTGTGACCAAATTCGTGTGCGAGGGGTTAAAGCGTCAACGTTGAAAGTTAGGCCTTTTCGGGTAACAATAAAGTTACCCGGGGACTTAACAAAGTGGGTATATGTCTTGAAGCCCTTATACGTCAATTATAAGGGTCCATACTGCAAGAAAACAAGTGCCTAATCGCATTTTGAAGAGCCAAGGACCAAACTGCAAATTATCAAAACATGTTGGCTGACCCCATAGGCTCGCGTAGCGCGGGCCCTAATCTGCTCACCCTCGCGCTACGCGAGGGCTTGATCTGGGCAGAATTGTTGATTCTTGTTGATTCTTGTCTGCCTTTGCACTTGGATTCGACTTTAATCGATTTTTTCACATCCCTTGGCCCCTAAAACAACCCCTAGAACACTAGGACACATGTTGGGATGTTGTGGTAAGTGCTAGACTTTGTTGTCAACACCTTATGGTGATTGAATTCACTATAAATAGAGTCTTGAGTTGCAACAATTCCTCACACTTTCATCTGGCCATTTGGAGCAATTGTGGAGCTTCCAAAGCTGACCCAAGCCTTCCTAATCCTCCATTAAGCACTTGTAAGTATGCTAGACCTTCTCTAATTGAGTTTAGCTTAGTATTTTAGCTAAAAGTCAAACCGTCGTAATTACGGTTTGACTTCGAGATTAATCAACAATGGCTCAGTCATATCTCGAATTAAAAGTAGTTATAGATTGGTACTTATGTGGGTAATAAAACCTCAAAAGGGTTTCCCCTGATCACCACTCTAACCAGGTCAAAAGTCGGGTCAAACCTATTCTTAAAAAGTCAACAGGAAGCCTAAAATGCTATTTATGCATAATTAACATTTTAGACTGTATACAACCTGTTTGATCATTGTTATAACTTAGTAATAAGTGTAAGAACATGTCTAAACATGTTCCACCCGACTATTTCCTGTTTAGACCCGGTTCGGAACCGAAGGTCACATAGTTTGACTTTCACTTTGACTTTCAGTTCTTACCCGTTTAGGCATGTTTTAGAAATGCCTCAGAGCTTAAATTGGATTAGGTTACATGTTAGAACAACCCTCCGTGATTATACACCTTGGTTCATTAGTTATCCAATTAATATGCACGTTTCCGTTAATTGCTCATATGTTGACCATTATGCCCTTATTACCTTAAAACGTGATTTATAAAAATGTAAAAGTGTAGAAACCTTAAATACTGATATATAAACTTGTATGCAAAGTTTGACATCAGTTTGACTTATAGATTAAGAGTTATGCTCATTATCGCAAAATTAATGCTTTATGTTAATAAAACGGCGTAATTAGCATATAGCCTAGTTAAGCCTACTTTTTGGTAACAAACTTAATACCCACTGATGTAATATATTATTTTGGGATTTTTAAAGATTTTTAATTAATTTTAGGCTGAGCATAACTAGTAGTCGTAGGCTTAATCCGGTAATTGTCGGTTTTGCCCTTACGGGCCATAAAATGAGTTTTGACATATCTAAACGACTCCAAACCTTTTGCTACTGATCACATATGATAAATAAATTATTTTAAGCCTTCTGGAATTATAAAAATATCAGATTTAAGTATCGAACCCGGAAATGGCCTTTAATCGCCTTATTTAGCGTTTTTAACGCATAGTATGTTTTAAAATCATATTGAACATACCCGGGTTGATACCTACTGATATTTTAGGCAAATTAGAATATTTTAACAGTAAGCGAAGGTTGATAAACTCAGACTTCAGTTTTGAGCTTTTCGACTTATGTGAAATTACCAAAATGCCCCTTCGGTGCATAGTTTGGTTATAAATGATATATTTCACATATATACTTTACCCTACTGTTATAACTCATCAAATTGAGTATGTTTTCTGTTTACATCAGACATGTAACTCAGTTAAACATCTAAACGCTTTTACAACCTTTAAAATGACCAAACTACCCCTACGGGGCATAGTTTGTGTTTAAATTCATTTCGGGCATAATAAAAGACATCCTACTGATGTCACAACATATTTGAAGCATATTAACTTAGGAAACCTGTATACGGCTCTTACGGATACCCGTTACGCTTATTTCGCGTTCGGTTCGGTTTATGTAACAAGTTTACATAAATTAGCCGAAACGGGTCAAACCTTATCGGTTTAATCTCAAAATCCAGAATGTGCAAGAAGGACCTATATTAAACAAGTCTCTGAACTTGTCGGGTCTAAATCACATTCTATCCGGTCTTCGTTTAATCGTGCATACGAACCGTATCTTTGAAACTAGCCGGTCTAAGCTTAAGCTTAATTAAAGACCCGTTAGGATTCTAATAGGTTATTAAAAACCTTCGTTCCAGATTAGGAGCCCAGTAAAAGCTATCTGTACTTGTTGATTTGATATACGGCTGGGATTGAATTTATATTTAGCTCAGGTAAATATTTTTAACTTATTTTCCCTATACGGGCTTGGGTTACGGTATATAGCATACCGCTTGATCGAGCATCAAATCTCCACGATAAGTGGGTAGTTGAATAATTTGATCGGCTCGTTTAAACAGTCTTGTTACTTAAAGCCTTTGGGGGGGTTAATGACCATGTCCCGGATATCCTTGGCATCATCTTACGAGATTGGCCACGACCTGAGCACGGGGTGTAGGCGTACACCTGTCAGTGTATAACTCAATAATGTGGTGTGTCTATTGATCTTTAACCCGGACAAGATCCGGGCTACTGAACGCACAAGTAATATGTAATTCGTTCACAAGATTATAATATTAAATAATTCTCCCAAGTTAAAAAGATTAATTTTGCCTCTGTGCATTTTAATCAAATTATAAAAGATATTTTGTGCCACGTGCATCCAAATCAATTTTCTTAAAACCATTTTCAAAATGAGTCAGTTGAATGTATTTACCAGTGTAAACTGACGTATTTTCCAAAAAGGCTAAATGCAGGTACTATACGAAATTGGTTGGATATATCTCCTTAGCATCAATAGAAGTCTCGCAAGCTTAAGATGCCTAAAAGTCTGTTGAACTATTGTCTCCATTTTATTTTCGATCCGTCTGTGGATAAACTTCCGAATACTGTGACATTTGATATTACCATATTAAATTCGGTTGTGTTATATCTTTTAAATTGCTTCCGCTGTGCATATTAAATATTGTGTTGTTTGACTATTATGTTGCCAACCATGACGTCACGATACTCCCCACCGGGCCCACCGGTGACACGTGGAAAATCGGGGTGTGACAGATCAACTTCAGGGGGCTAGATATTTCTCTAAGATAGATTTACGCTCCGTATATCATCAATTGAAGGTACAAGAAGAAGACATACCTAAAACCGCTTTCAGAACTAGGTATGGTCACTACGAGTTTACAGTCATGCCCTTTGGGTTAACAAATGCTCCTGCAGCATTTATGGACATGATGAATATAATCTGTAAACCGTACTTGGATACATTTGTAATTGTCTTCATCGATGATATACTTATTTATTCCAAAATCAGGAAGAACATTGTGAGCACCTGCATGCACTCTTAACCTTGTTAAGAAAAGAAAAACTTTACGTCAAATTCTCGAAGTGTGAATTTTGGCTACAAGGGGTACAATTTTTAGGTCACATGGTGAATCATGAAGGTATTCACGTAGATCCTGCTAAAATAGAAACGATCACCAAATGGAAGGTCCCGCAATCAGCTACAGAAGTTAGAAGTTTTCTAGGCTTAGCTGGATACTATAGGCGCTTTATTATGGATTTCTCTAAGATAGTTGAGCCATTAACTAAGCTAACCTGTAAAACAGTTAAGTTTGAATGGGGACTTAAGCAAGAAGAGGCTTTTAGGATTTTGAAACAAAAATTAACCAACACCCCGATTCTTGCCTTACCAGAAGGGACAGAAGATTTTGAAGTATATTGTGATGTTTCTAAGCTAGGATTAGGATGTGTGCTAATGCAACGCAAAAAGGTAATTGCGTATGCATCAAGGAAATTGAAAAAGCACGAGGAAAATTATACGACACATGACTTAGAATTAGGAGCAATAATTTTTGCCCTTAAGATTTGGAGACACTATCTGTATGGAAGTAAGTTTACTGTTTATACAGATCATAAGAGTTTAAAATACATATTTGGGCAAAAAGAATTGAATATGAGGCAAAGAAGATGGATGGAAATTCTAAGTGACTACGATTGTGATATTCAATATCACGAAGGAAAGGCAAATGTAGTTGCAGATGCCTTAAGTCGTAAGTATCATGAAAAGCAAAAGCGAGTTCGTGCTCTCAGATTAAATCTACAATTAGATTTAATGGAACAACTGAAGAATGTCCAGGAATCAGCAATCAAGGATGATGCGGAAGGAATGAAAGGACGAATAAAGGAATTAAAGCAAGGAAGTGATGGAATTTGGAAATTCCACAAGAAAAGAATTTGGGTACCTAAGCAAAGAGAATTAAGAAATAAGATTCTAGAGGAAGCCCATAAATCTAGATATACCATGCACCCAGGTAATAATAAAATGTACCAAGATTTAAGGAATAACTTCTGGTGGATAGGAATGAAAAAGGATATAGCTAATTATGTTTCTAAGTGTCTTACTTGTTCACAAGTTAAGGCAGAACACCAGAAACCTTCAGGTCTACTACAACAATTAGAAATGCCTGTATGGAAGTGGGAACTAATAACAATGGACTTTGTTACTAAGTTGCCCAAAACCAGAAAACCTGTAGCATGGAAAGATTAGCAAAGTTGTAGCATGGAAAGATTAGCAAAGTTGTACGTAGACGAAGTAGTATCCTTACATGGAGTTCCACTCTCCATTGTATCGGATAGGGATAGTCGTTTCACTTCACATTTCTGGACAAGTTTTCAAGAAGCCATGGGAACTAAACTGAACTTGAGCATTGCATATCATCCTCAAACAGACGAACAAAGTGAAAGGACGATCTAAACCCTGGAAGACATGCTCAGAGCATGTGTAATAGATTTTGGTGGAAATTGGGATGACCACCTACCCTTAATTAAATTCTCCTATAATAATAGTTATCATGCAAGCATTGAAGCTGCCCCATTCGAAGCACTGTACGGACGTAAGTGTAGAACTCCAGTTTGCTGGGCAGAAATAGGAGAAAGTCAATTATCAGGTCCTGAAATCGTGCAAGAGACCACCGAAAAGATCACTCAAATCAAGGAAACACTAAAGACGGCTCGAGATCGCCAGAAAAGTTATGCAGACAATAGACGCAAGCCGCTAGAATTTCAAGTGGGAGATAAGGTACTCTTAAAAGTTTCTCCTTGGAAAGGAGTAGTTCGGTTCGGTAAAAAGGGAAAGTTAAGTCCAAGGTACGTAGGACCATTCCCAGTAATCCAGCGAATAGGACCAGTTGCCTATCGTTTACAACTACCAGAAGAGTTAGCCGGGGTACATGACGTATTTCATGTATCCAATCTCAAGAAATGTCTATCTTTAATCTCTAGTAGTACCTCTTCAAGATGTAGAGGTAAATGAAAAGTTAAAATTTATTGAGGAACCATTACAGATAGAAGACAGAAAAGTTAAGTTTCTCAAACACAAAAGACTCGTACTGGTCAAAGTCAAATGGGATTCGAAGAGAGGACCTGAGTACACTTAGGAGCTGGAATCAAAGATGAAGTAGAAATATCCCTACCTGTTCTAGTAAATCTCAAGGACGAGATTTTTATTAAGGTGGGGAGGATGTAACAACTCTTATCAAAAGTATTAATTCCTATCTTAATTTGTCCAATAAGAAACCCTAATTGAGACCCCCAAGTAATATTACATGACCCCTGAAATATTCAGAACAATCGGAATCAGGATCAGGGTCCCTAAAAACTCAGGGGGGTATTTCCTAGTTGATATTATCTAAACAGTTTTCGATAGAATTCGAATTTTAACGAACGGTAGACTCACACAAGCTACTGAGACACGGGGCTACCCGATGCTAGGGAGGCGCCCCTTGCGCCACGCGAGCGCGCCCTTTTTCCAGTATAAATGCAGGACATTGGCACTTGAAGTTTGGCGCTGGTTCGACGTAAAAACTCGTTTCGTACATTGAGATATCGTCTGTTTACTTCAAAACACACACACAGCACGAAATTATGCCGCGATAACAGGGTAATAACTCGATCACTGCTACGATTTAATGTCCGATCGATAAAAACCAATCTGATGGATGTTTAAGTGCTGCCCAAACTCGGGTTATGCTTTGTCATTCGTCGTGAATTCAATGGATGTTTAAGTATCGCACTTTGTCATTCATTGTGAAGGTTTTGAATCTCGTGAGTTGTCGTAAAAGTTGTATTAAGTTACTGACCTAGTTTTTCGTGTGCATGGTTATTTAAATTAGGTTACAAGGCTAATCAGTAGGCTAAACTCTGCTCGTTTAAATATGCAATGTGAGTCATTCTCTTTTTATTAAACTGCTTTACAAAACCCTAAATGTTTCCAAGGTTATAAGTACAAGGATTAAGTCTTTGTAATCTTCAATTATTGCCGGTATGTGGGGTTTTGTATACATTACTTGTTTCCCGTCACCATTGGACAATGAGTTAGCCAATGGGTGATCTGACAATAGTCACAGATATAGTCGAGTGACAAATACCGACTTGGGGTAATTGGTTGATATAAACAATGTAATCACCCTTAATACTGTATATTATAACAATGTGTCGTTTTGTGCAACTTGAATGACTCGCCAGTATTTCCCGCTGATAAAACCTTTTTAAAATATGTTTCAGGTGATCTGCTGTGATCCAGGAAAAAGTGCCGTATAGCACTACAAGCTTGAAGGCGTGGCTCAATTAAATGAATAAACATGTTTTTGTAAAACAGGGGATTTCTGTAAGAAATCACCCTTATTGTAAATTACGGGTTTTGTCCCTAATTATGAAATAAAATAATCAGCCATTTTCAAGTTTAAAACGATCCTGTTAAAATTCCGCTGCCAACGTAATAATTACCACGGATTTCTGTCCCACGGCTCCTGAAACGAGTAAAACCGGGCCAGGGGTCGTGACATAATACCCTCCCCGAGACGGCATTCCAATGACTACGTCGGGCAGAACCACGAAAGCCGTTACGGAACCCTAGATCAATCGGGCAGCGTATCTAATACGTATCCAGGGGTTATAATACTTACAACGGAGCAGAACCTCGCTATTTAGGTGGTATAATACCCGCTTATAAAGCATATAATTCAGAAATTTAGAGAAATATTTCGAATTTGAATGATCAGACTGAATATCCGAGGCCATCTATTTATAGTTGCTGAATCTGGTCTTCACGCGGCTCGCGTAAAGGTAGACTAAGGTCTACGCGGCCCGCGTTGACCTCCGGTCAATGCGTAGCTTAGCTGGGTCAGCAGGTAGGTCCGCCGGGTGTTAGGCCACGTGGCCACACCGGGCTGCGCCACATCTTGGTCCTCTAGCAGCCCGCGTAGAGGTTGAGGTGGGGTTCACGCGGCCCGCCTCAACTTAAATTTTAGATTTTTAATTTATTTTTAATGCTATACTGTATTTCGGGCTCGGTTTTTACATATGGGGTGTATTTAAAGACATATAGAGATATTTCAAAATATACTAGGGTGTCGAAAAATATTCGTGGGTGTCGGTTTTATTGAGGACTGTTACATCCTCCCCTCCTTGTTTTAGAGCTCGTCCTCGAGATCTACTGGAACAAGTGTGGATATTTTCTTTGCATTTCAGATTCAAGCTCCCATGTGTACTCAGGTCCTCTTTTGGAGTCTCATTTTACTTTGACCAGAACTAATCTCTTATGCTTGAGATTCTTGACTTTCCTATCTTCAATCTGTAGAGGCCTTTCTACAAACTTGAGTTGTTCATTTACCTCTATATCCTTAAGAGGTACTACCAGTGATTCATCGGCTAAGCATTTCTTAAGATTATATACATGAAATACATCATGTATTCCTGCCATTTCCTCTGGCAGTTGTAGCTGATAAGCTACAGGTCCTATCTTCCTAATAATATCAAAAGGTCCAACATACCTGGGACTTAGCTTTCCCCGTTTGATGAATCTTACCACTCCTTTCCAAGGAGAGACTTTTAACAATACTTTATCTCCTACTTGAAATTCCAATGGTTTTCGTCGGTTATCAGCATAACTCTTCTGCCGATCACGTGCTGCTTTCAGTCGTTCCTTGACTTGAATAATCTTGTCAGTCGTTTCTTGCACTATCTCAGGTCCAGATAGTTGTTTTTCCCCAATTTCAGCCCAACAGACTGGGGTTCGGCACTTTCGTCCATAAAGTGCTTCGAATGGTGCAACATTGATACTTGTGTGATAACTATTATTATATGAAAATTCTATTAAAGGTAAGTAATCGTCCCAATTACCTCCGAAATCAATTACACAAGCTCTAAGCATGTCCTCCATTGTCTGAATTGTCCTTTCGCTTTGTCCGTCTGTTTGAGGATGATAAACTGTGCTTAGGTTCAACTTGGTTCCCATTGCCTTTTGGAAACTTGACCAAAAATGAGAAGTAAAACGGCTATCCCTATCAGAAATTATTGATAAAGGAATTCCATGTAATGAAACAATTTCATTTACATATAATTTAGCTAACTGTTCCATACTGAAGGTTTCCTTCATTGGTAGGAAATGAGCTGACTTGGTTAGCCTATCTACAATCACCCAGATTGTATCATTACCTTTCTTTGTTTTGGGTAATTTAGTAACAAAATCCATTGTTATTAATTCCCATTTCCACACTGGCATTTCTAACTGCTGCAACAGACCTGAGGGTTTCTGATGTTCAGCTTTAACTTGTGAACAAGTTAAACATTTAGAAACATAGGCTGCTATGTCCTTCTTCATTTCTATCCACCAGAAATTCTTCTTTAAATCCTGGTACATTTTATCATTTCCTGGATGCATCGTATACTTAGATTTATGGGCTTCTTTTAATATACGATGACGTAGGTTTCCAAATTTAGGTATCCACATTCTCTTTTTATGGAATCTCCAAATTCCATCTGTTCCTTGTTCTAATTCCTTTATCATACCTTTTAATTTTTCAGTATCCTCCTTGATTACTGATTCTTGTGCTTTTCTTATCTGATCATTTAAATCTACTTGTAGATTTAATTTAAGAGAACGTACCCTTTTTGGCTTTTCGTGATACTTTCGACTTAAAGCATCTGCCACTACATTCGTTTTTCCTTCATGATACTGGATATCACAATCATAATCACTAAG
Source organism: Helianthus tuberosus (assembly GCA_030545235.1). NCBI lineage: Eukaryota > Viridiplantae > Streptophyta > Magnoliopsida > Asterales > Asteraceae > Helianthus > Helianthus tuberosus. Next base: position 49,552 of record JARYGA010051533.1, read on the forward strand.
CATCTCCATCCAGCGTCTTTGTCTCATATTCAACTCCTTTTGCCCAAAAACATACCTTAAACTCTTATGATCAGTGAATATGGTAAACTTACTACCATAAAGGTAATGTCTCCAAATCTTAAGGGCAAAACTTATAGCTCCTAGTTCTAGATCATGGGTTGAATAATTTTCTTCATGATTCTTAAGTTGTCTAGATGCGTAAGCTATAACCTTTTCGCGTTGCATCAACACACATCCATAA
>JARYGA010051534.1:0-28622 GCA_030545235.1 Helianthus tuberosus
ACGCACACACACACACAATTACTCAATTACGATATATATATGTCCTAACATGTTTATCAAAGTTTCAGTTACAGTTTGCACCGATTTATTAAAACAAGCACAGGAAAGACAATAACGAGAGGAATCGAAATCGCAAGACCGCAGGCACTAACCTGGAAAGTTCGGATTGTCACATCATCCCCAACTTGAAAGAAATTTCGTCCCGAAATTTGACAAGTAAGCACAAAGGAGTGAAGTGAGAAATCAAGATTGTTGTGGATTATCCTCAGGTGCCACATCATCCCCAACTTGAAAGGGAATTTCATCCTCGAAATTCACCAGTTGCATCGGAATTGATTCAGAAGGTTCGTACGATTTCAGATACTTGGTCTCGAGTTCCAACGAACTCTCCTAATTGGAATTTGACAGTGCTCGCAAACCTTAACCTCCTGGGGCATGATTTTAATAGGCACCTTGACAACTGCAACTTGACGTTAGACTCAGACTCTAAGAAGGTATCACAAGCGTTTCGTCGGACAAACACTGCTTTAGACTCGCGACATAAATGACATCAGGAACGTTACCCGAGTTTTAGGCGACGTGACCGATTCTTTCCAGAATTTCCGAATAACCCAACGTAACGTAAATTAGGCTTGTCACGCTTCCCAAGCTTACCACACCCTCCCTGGGTGAGACTTTCAACACAATACGGTCGCCTATAGCGATCTTCCAACGTTTCCCAAGTTTATGAGCTCTCCTGACGGTCGCGCGTTGCCGCCAACAATTTTTCGATCTAAACAATCCTCCCGATAGTTCTGAGTACAAGTCCTGGACGGGTGATTAGGTTACCACCCACCCTTGTTTAGCAAGGAGATCGACACTATCGTTCATGCAATGCCTCAAACAGGGCTGTCTAAATACTAGAATACTCACAACATGTCTTCGAGTGTTAGGATGGTTCGTTTGTTCTGACCATTTGTCCAACGGTGATAAGTAATGCTCATGTTTAGACGTGAGCCAAGGTTGTTTTGTATTGTCTGACATAAACCAAGTATAGTTCAAAATCAAAGATATCAGGAGTTGGCACCTCGTGCCTAAAACCGCCTCACTCAGAGGGATATTCACAAGTTGTGAAGGCTCGTCAGTTTCCTTGATTGCAAGAAAGTGTGCTGATTACGTGAGACAATCAACGATCACCCAGGTGGTATTGTTTCCGTTTTGTGCTGTAAGTAGACAGAATCCATGGTAGTCTGTTCTCATTTCCATATGAGTGTTTCTGGTTGATGATGCTTCACCTTGACTTTCCCATAAGTCAAGCATCATTCACATATATAGCTAGGCAAGCCTTCATGCCCGATCACCAGTGCAAGACTTATAGATCCAAATATCTCGCATCAAAACCTAGACGACTAGATTATCGAGGCTGGTGTGCTTTGCTAAACACGAGTTCCCTACCGTTGCCGTATAATGAGATCCACATTCGTTCCATGAGGTAGCGTATATCATACGTCCTGCCAAATGTTGCTTTTTCATGCCCCGCATGGGTTCAACTTGAAAATTTTTCTTCCTTCAGTTCTCCAGTTTGAACAGAGCGGGTCTGATCATGTAAGTTAAAGTTGATAGTGAGCTGTAAAGCTTGTGCACGTTCAGGTTCCACAGTCAAAATCATTCTAAGGTTCCATCCAGCGATGTCATTACATGTTTTAGCTCCTCCGAAACTACGATACACGGGAGGCCCTTATGATCGGTGTAAGTAAAGAATCAGGTACCGTCCAAGTAATGCCTCCAACTTAAATCCAAAGATCACGACTTCTACTACAGGTTGTGTGTCGTGTAGTTCCTCCTCGTAACTCCATTACGTAAGTCATCACCTTCTGGTGTTGCATCGGCGCGTAACTGGGACTCTGGTTCGAACCATCATGGTATACCACTAGAGCATCAATACTCTCGGATTGAAGCGATGCTCAGTGCGTTGCAGAGTTGGGTTTCCAAGGCTGAAAAGACATCCTCCTGTTTTGTCTCCCATGAATTCACAGCAACCCGCTGTGCTAAAGAGGTTACAACGGCACAATCTTCGAAAATCCTGAGATGAATCTGCGATAGTATTTAGCGAAATCAAGGAATTACTGCTTCCCCGAAGGAATCTTTGGTGTTGATCAGTTTCTAACAAAATTTATCTTAGCGAGGTCCACGTGTATCCCCACTTTGTTGTCTACATGGCCAAGTGTAGTATCGTTTTGTAACCCAAACGAGTCGTTCAGAAGAGATTTATCAGTTTCAGATGCGGAAAATAAGAAACTGACGATGAAACAGCTTGTTTAACACTTTAATCCTCTTATATATTGATATAACAGCGCTTACAATTGAAAGGAAAACCGGCAGCACCTCGGTATCTCTTTCTGGCAACCGTTACAAATGAATAGACAACTCACCTATTTATACTAAACAAGTTTCGCTTGAAGCCTACATGAAACAATCCAAGCGAAACCCTTAAATGGATCATTCAAGCGAAACATACAAATATGACATTTTCAAGCGAAAACCTTGTATGTTGTTTTGTCTTCATGTATGATGATGTCATTGATGATGTCATCTTGATGATGTCATCATGACATCATATTTGAACAACTTCGCAATGAACCCGAGACTCGATATAAGACTTAGTCGACAGATGACTGCACCAACAGACTCCCCTTCAGATGTTGACGAGTCTTAAGTGTCGAGTCTTCAACGTCTTCAGTCTTTATCAGTCTTTTCAAACTCATTGACTTATCTGACTCTGCAAGTATCCTCTAACTTTCTCCTTCTCCTCTTCAGCATCAACAAATTCTCTCACGAATAATCTTTACTCAGATGTCTTCAGACTCCCCCTTTCGATATGCTGGGATCGCAGTCTGGCATGTTGAAATCACAGAATCCTCAGGTATCGGAACCTGACTCTCTATCATTCAAATAACCTGCACATTCTCTACCCAAAAATAAATTTTCTGATGATCATTTGTAGAGAAAACTTTAAAATGATTCAACATTTATAGTCTCTGATGAACCACTTGCAGAGGTATTATTTTCATTTTCAATCACAACACACTCACCCAAACCATCTGTTCATCATGTCTAGCACTCGGAATTTTGAAAATTGGCTCTTCAACATCAGTTGTCGAAAATCTTTTTGTATTACTCAAAATTTATGCTAAAACACACTAAAAATCTTTTTGGATTTTTTAACAAAATGAAATGCAATAAAGAAATATTTATAGACAATATTTTTGTGAGTTTGTGTAAGAGGATCATATCAGTTAATGAGACAAATCACCAACACCGTTAAGATTCATTACATTTTAAGCTCTAAATAATTCACTTAGATTGTCAGTATACTGATCCACTTAAATTTTCACAAAAAGTTCAACTGCTTCGAGATATGATATTAATGTCTTAAGCACTTAAACTTAATCGAGTGTCCCACCTCAGAATATACTCCTGTATCCAGATCCCAATATTCAGTCTTACAGGTGAGTATACCACAGATGATATCTGTAAGGGGTTATATTGCGAGGGCCGTGAGAGCTCAGGTCGATCTTTCGATACGCAGAGAGATGACGGCTTCGACTTTTGGTGGGTCCCCTTTAGAGGATCTTTTGATTACAACAGCAATGACTATCAATTTTATTGTTTCATCAATTTGCTGAGGGCGGCGCTATATTTCAAGCAAGCAGAAAGTATTCTCCAGGGACTAGGCCATTGCTTCCGCAAAATCAGAAGTCCCGGGATATACCCCAGATATCACTGAGTATAAAGACCTAGTATCTCAGAAAGAGGGACCTTTCAAACAAGATTTCGGGGGTTACCCATATATCCGAGAGATGTTACCCACAATATAAGCAAGTTTGAAATTTAGGTTTATATCTCGTCACAATCTACTAAATGTGCAAAAACCTACTGGCACATCATCAGTGAGACCGTTTATCACTTTTTATCTTACCAATTCTTTAGCATGCCGTGATCATCCACTGATGTACTATCATTTCCTCTTTTATACAACAAAACTCATTTTTCATTTTATCATGTTTTTGTCTTTTTCAAATTTTCAAATGTTTTTGGATTTTCTAAAATTTCTTACTCCCCCTAAAATGCAAACACATTTTAGGAAACTGAAAACAAACTATACAGAAAATTGACAACCGATATCGAATCACTTCAATTCGCCATCCACTTGGCATAAACAATCAGAACTCCCCCTTACACAAAACTATTTTCTCATTATGATTTCAAAACACTTAAGTTTGTTTTAACCAAAATGATTTTTCCAGAAAATAAGTTTTGTTGATTTTACCACTTGTAAAGTTGGGGATGTGGTTCATCATTTTGTCTTCAACCACTTGTAGAAAATCAAGTACAAATTAATGTCCCTGATTTACCACTTGTACTAAAATTACAAACAAATACACAGAATGATGCCAATTCCTGATCCACGATTACCAACTTGGGATCTCCGGCAAGTCCAGAATTTACTCTTGTAAGATGTAAGTACCATCCCAGTCCCAAACCCAGGATGATACCTTTTCTGACTTTTTGGTCTTTTTCTCATAAAACTCTTTAACTCCTTTTACCTTCCTGTCAATCATTTTATCAAAAATTTTATGCACAGTAGGGTTAAAGACTTTCTCAACATCAAATTCCTCTTCATTCGAAAAGAATTGATTCGAGATCTCAACTTTACCAATTTTCTTTTTATAATTTTCAGTTCGAAGTGATGGAAAATTTTCATCATCCACAGTCAGAACTGATTTTTCACTTTTTGAAACAACCTGTGGCTCCTCTGATTTTATGGAATCAAATTCATCGCCAGAAGATAGCTCCTCTGATTTCGACCTATCAGAATCATCGCTAGAACTATCAACCAATTTCTTAACAACCCATTTCCGAGTGTCAAGATTTGCTTTCTTCTTGTAAAATCTGTTTGAACTTTCACCAATTTCAAAAGTAGAATTTTTGAATAATTTGGTTCGATCAATTGGTGATTCAAACTCAATCACTTTCTCTTTTTGTTTACGAGAAACTCCCTGTTTTGACTGTATTGCCTTTGAACAATCTTTGGCAATATGTCCAACATTGTTGCATTTGAAACAGGTTCTCGTTTCTTTCATCTCTTCTTGCTTCTTTGCAAGGAATTCTTTGTTCGATTGTCTCCAGAATTCTTTCTTTTCTTCCTCTTCTGAGCTAGTTCCTGAAACAAATGTCATCTTTGCTTTAAAATCATGAACATATTTTTCATTTTTCTGTTTTTCTGTTGGAATAAATCCAAGACCTTTCTTTTTGAAATTACGGTTAGGGTTTGATTTCTTGTGAAAACCAGAACCGGAACTATAACCTTTTTTCTTGTTCAATCTTTGTTGTACTCTTGATGTGTAAGTTTTAGGTTTACCACTAAGATTTAAATCTTTTATTTCAGAAATATTAATTTCTGTAAGTTTGAAAACCTTTTTGATCAATTCAGTTTTGACACCTCTTATTGGAAATTCCTCATCAGAATATAATTTGTCGGAATCATTCAATGTATATGCAACTTTGAATGTTTCGTCACTCAAATTAGATTTTGATAACAAGAATTCTTTATTATAAACCCTTTTAACCGAAGAATTTGGACTGTTGACCGTCGAACTCGAACTTTCAGAACCAGACTTTAACTCTGACTCTAACTTTGACTCTGAGTTTGACTCCAACTTTGACTCCTCAGTTTCATCTCTATCTAACACCTGATCGACGACTTTCTTTATTAACTCGGACTCATGATCAGTGTCAGATGATGTAAACACGACATCAATATTTTCTAGCAAATTGACTGAGGACTCCGACTCCCACTGTAAATTTGTTGCTTTTTCGACTCTTTCCTGATTTGGATTTCTGGGCAAATATCCATTTTCTAGCGGGGGTGGACATTTGTTATAACCAACATCTTGTTTCTTACCAGAATCCTTCTTGTCAGTCTTTTTCTTTGTATCACACTTCTTCTTGTTTTTCTTTTCTGGAGTCTTTTCTTCAGTCACTTTTCCATCATCCTTCTTTTCTTTAGTTACTTCATCCTCTTCAAATGCCTTCATGCCTTCAACAGTTGGATAAATCCTGTCAATGACATAAGAAGTACATGAGTAACTTTTCAACAATCGATTTACTCTTTCAGTTTCAATTCTTTGCAATTCCAGTTTCTGTTCAAGAGTAGCACACTTCTCGATGTAGTTGTTCACCACTTTTTGCTTTGTCATAAAAACACCCTGAAGTGTTTTCATTGCTATTGCTTGTTCTTCACTAGTTTGGTTGTACTGGTTCATAGTTTTGTTCTGCACATCATACGATTCCTTCAAACTATTCAAGTTGTACATCAATGTACTGTTCTGTTTCTTCACAATTTCACAATTTTCACACATCACTGGAATCTTTTTCGCATCAACTTTTTCATCCACCTCAAACTTCAGAATCTCTTTCACTTTCTTCTTGATCACCGGAACAGTCTCATCATCACTGCTCAGTGGAGTCTTGACCTTTTTCTTCTTCTTTTTAACCTTTTCATCTTCACTGTCACTTTCTGCAATCAGTTTCATATCAGCATCAAATTTTCTCGCCCAATACTCAGTATCATCATCACTGTCCTCTTCAACTCGAGCAACATACACTTTGTGATTTGAACCTTTGTCTGGAACATAATCATCCCAATTAAAATTTGCCCAGCTGAAACCTTCAGGCAACTTTTCATCATCTTGATCTATTATCAAGGCACTACCATCAGCTCTCTTTGAAGAATCTTGATCAACCACACAAGCTCTCTTTCCAGAGTCTTCAATCACATTCCTTCCATGTGCAGTTTGTACTTGATGTTGTTGTTGTTGTGGTGGTTGTTGAGCAACTTGATGGTAAATAGCTTTTCGGTAGTAATCATTGTTGTTGTTGAACGGATTTTGAGCTCCACTTGCTTCGATGTTTTTGCACTCCCTCTTGAAGTGTCCTTTTTCCCTGCAACGAAAACAAGTGACTTTAGATTTATCAAAACCTAAAGTAGAAACATTAGCCTCACGAAGATCATCTCTCCCTGTGATTTGCTTGAATTTCTCAGCTCTCCTCAACACGCTAGCCAAGCACCATTTTATATCCATCAGTTCCATCTCTTTAGCATCTATCTGGTCGTAATCTTCCTTGGTTAGCATTGGATTCCCGATACGACCTGCAACAAAACTACTATAAGATTCAAGAACAGTTCCTAATAAAGACATATGGCTTTTTGCTAACTCTTCAGAATATTCCTGATCATTTTCAATGTTCAATACAATGTTGCATTGAAGCTTTTTGCCATTTCTTATTGTTGAGATGTTCGGATCAAAAGATGGAAATGATGAGAAACTTGTGTTGCTGCTTGATCCTTTAGAAGAACTTTCAGATGAACTCTTTGCATTGAATGTTGTTTGAATTTTTGGTGACAAGTTGGTAGATTTATCACTAACACCACCTTTGTAGTAAAGTCCGATGTCTTGTTCACCATTGAAATCTTTCATTCTTATTACCTTTCTCTGCTCCATCTCCCGAGCTTCAATCTTTTCAATGAACTTGCTCAGTGTCAAATCTTTAAAACCTTTCTTGTTTCTGAGCATCATGAGATAAGTACCCCACGTTTCATACGGTAACGCATCTAATAATTTTTCAATCAATTCCTCATTATCTTTATTTATCTTCAACCTCTTCGTGTTAGCAAGCAGATTGCAATATCTTTCAATTATTTCCTTAGTGTTCTCATTTTTCAATCCTCGGAACAAATCAAACTCTATTTTCAGTAATGACTTCTTGTTCTTGATCATTTCCTCACTACCTTGAAACTTTGACTTTAACGCTCTCCAGATTGAATAAGATGTTCCATTATGTTGAAGTAGAACAAGAATGTCTTCTTTAACTGCTTGTTGGATTAGACTTAGCATCATCTTCTCATCTTTGTATTTCCTTCTTGCATCAACACTAAGATCTTTAATCGGAATTTTCTCTTCATCGTCATTCATTGGTCTAACGTATTTTGTCTCGACATTCTCCCATGCATCTAGATAGTTAGCTTGTACCCAGTTCTCAAACTTTTCTTCCCAACTCTTGTATTCTTCGATGTTCATGAGTTTCGGAGGTTTTTGCATCGTTCCAGTTTCGTTCTCCAACATCGTGTTCTGTGCAATACTCATCGAATTAACCGGTGTAGCGAATGCGTTGTAAAATTCCTCGTCCATTTTTCGGATTGAGATGATCACCTTGTAAAAATACCTGACGACACAAAACAAACAACAATCAGTTCAAAAACTTATCGATTAATGAAATAACACTGGTACTCAAACTGGTGATAATTCTGTGCGGACTGAAAGTTGACACACTGTGCGGACTGAATTTGATGTCAAAACGTGCGAAACGCTATGACCCGGATCAAATTCAAACGACCTTATGAACCTTTGAAAAACTTTGAAGTCCAAACTGTGTGACCTGTAGACTTAATACAAACTGACAAATTTGATTAACTTCGTGTGATCTGATCAAACCTTAAACAAACTGAGAATACTCAATCTTGGCCCAAACTTAAATCAAAAACTCAATTCTTTCGATTTGAACCAAACAAGTAACAATTATTGGCTCAACTAATATTGTATATGATCAACCCAAAGATATCCAATCCCAATAGCTCACAAATGAAAGTGATTGAACCGATGAACCCACTAAATTGACTTCATTAGAATGTGATTATCATATTATAAGTTGGCTGACATCCACTTTAAAGATCACATGACAATCAACTTTAACAATTTGATCAATTTATCATATATTGTGCCGATAACAGTAATATGAAATTCAATCTGATTGGACCACCTAATTTTCTATAAGCACATGGCTGACAAAAATTTCACTTGATTGAGCCGATGACATGTAGTGGTCTGCAAGCTTTTGATTAATGCAAATGTTATAAAAACCAATGATTTGTTATTCCCAGATCACATGCAAGACTTATCAACAAATGGCCGACAACATCTATTATATTTTTCGGGCCAATAAAGGAATCACATACAACTTCTTGAACCAAGCAATCACGTTACCAACTGACACAAACATGTAAACCGACAACAGCTAAGATCCGATCAAAAATTCTTATGTTCTCGAGATATTTCACATGCAATCATAAATGGTTCTGATCACCTCGTGTTAACTAACACAAAACTCATGATTTCATTACCCAACAGACTGACAACTTCGATTAATGTTTCACAAAAACTCGATGTAAATACTCAAGTGAACTGTTGGTTCAAGCGAAAGCCACTCAAGCAAGACCTGTACTTTTCAAGCGAAAGACCCGGTTTCGCTTCAAACTTTCACCTTTTTCAAGCGAAAGCCTGGTTGAAGCAAACTCAAACACGCATTTCAAGCGAAAGCCAACATGATGTCAGCAAATAACGAACAACTTTCAAGCGAAAGTTCAATTTGAATCAATTTTAAGCCGATTTTAGATCTGAAACTTTCCAGGATTTGTTAATACATGATTACGCATAAGCTGTGAAATTTTGAGCCGTTTTTATCTGTGAAAAAATTTAATTTTTGAAAAAGAATGGTGTAGAAACAGAAAAAGTGACAAAAACAGGTTGTTTTGGCTAGATCTCTTCCTCTTGAGCTCTGATACCACTTGTAGGATCGTTTTGTAACCCAAACGAGTCGTTCAGAAGAGATTTATCAGTTTCAGATGCGGAAAATAAGAAACTGACGATGAAACAGCTTGTTTAACACTTTAATCCTCTTATATATTGATATAACAGCGTTTACAATTGAAAGGAAAACCGGCAGCACCTCGGTATCTCTTTCTGGAAACCGTTACAAATGAATAGACAACTCACCTATTTATACTAAACAGGTTTCGCTTGAAGCCTACATGAAACAATCCAAGCGAAACCCTTAAATGGATCATTCAAGCGAAACATACAAATATGACATTTTCAAGCGAAAACCTTAAATGGATCATTCAAGCGAAACATACAAATATGACATTTTCAAGCGAAAACCTTGTATGTTGTTTTGTCTTCATGTATGATGATGTCATCATGACATCGTATTTGAACAACTTCGCAATGAACCCGAGACTCGATATAAGACTTAGTCGACAGATGACTGCACCAACACCAAGAAAAATATGCACCTCTCCAATCCAGAAGTTACACTTAACGAGACTTCGTGTGTAGTGGCTCCTCCCTCGGGAGCTCTAAGATAAGATATAAATGCCGCCCATAGTTCCCTCGAATAGGAGCTTAACCCTCGCAGTTGGTCAACAGGTTGTCAATACATGGTCGAGGCAAACGGTCCTTGACTGTCACCTGGTTGAGTTCTCGATAGTTAGTACATATACGAGAAGGCTCATCTTCACGGATATAACTGGGGCTTCCCAAAGAGAAAAGCTAGGTCTGACTAGACTCCTGTTCAGCAGTTCCTGTAGTTGGTTAGACGGCTCTTGCAACCCTCCTGGTACAAGATGGTAAGAGTACGAGTAATAAGGGCTGCCTCTGGCGCGAGATCAAATTGAAATTCTGCCTAATAGTTGTGGAAGTAAGCCTAAAAGGTCTTCGAGTAGCTCATTAGAAGAAATCACAAACAATTGACGGATCCTCGATCCTCTCTTCTGTAGTCTTAACGTCTGTAACAGTTGTTAATGTGGCGGGGTAATCCTTCCGTAGACACTTCTGAGCCTTCATAGCTGAAATGGCGCAAACCTTTGCACCACTCTGATGCTTTAGAACAAATAACGATTCCCCACTGGGGAGAAAGATACGCAAAATTCCTTCTCACAAAGTATATCTGCGTGATTTCTGAAAAATTCCAATCCACACTAACCACTGTCGCAAAACTATCAAGGGTAGTAGAAGGAAGGTCGATCTCGAACACCTGTCCCACAAGGTCGAGTTTACATCCCAACGATCATATGAAGTTTCAATTGACTTGTCGTCAGCCTATCCCACAACAGGTTAGGTTTCAAGAAGCATCACGGTTAAACAGAACAGAAACGAAGCGATTCGTTATCAAGAACGTGCAGGCCACCATGCTGTTGTATTCCTGGCGTCGCCCACGCCAATTCTAAATGCCCCTCCACGAGTATCGTTTGCAGTGTCGTTGTTATCGTTACGAGGATTTCCAGTACTGCCGTCGTTCCTTGGTTGTTGTCGTCTTGATTCAACAACGATCGATCCATGCCGTAAGCACCTTTATTTCCATACTATAGGCTATGATTACGAGTGCCTTGATGTTGCTGTGACTGTTGCCTCTACTGTTGTTTGAAACGGAGCCCTACGATCTCTCACCAACAGGGTCCATCATACCACATCCCGTGCCGCGTCCTAAGGCACTGCTCATTGTGCTGGCAGTTATACATTCCTTTCTATAGTTAATTGTCAGCGTGTATGACCCGTTTGGTTCGTAAGGGTTGACTCCCATAAGTTGCTAACTAGGGTGAATGATTTGATTGAAGCCAATTCGCTGGCGTTCGTTGCCGGTAATCAAGGTCGTCCAAATACTGAGGTCGGTAAAGTACTACGCTCATTCTCTTGTCCATCGATGTTGCAAGTTGCCTGAGTACTACACGGTTTGCTGCGAGAGTGTTGCAGAAGTGATCATGCTTAGATATTTAAGACGTCAATACATGAGTTCCAGTAAACAGAGTGGAGTGAGGAAGGTATAGACCAATCATTGACGCTGCAACATCCACTCCGGGACGTTCGTACAAGCACCTAACATTCTACACAGTTCGCTAGGCGTTCAGATTGGTGTTCAGGTAATACTCGATAGCATCGAGATTCGGAAGGTAATGATCACGTTCGAGTAAGAGGCAATCACTGCTATGACTCTTATAGACAGTTGTGTTTCACATCGTTCAAATAACGGAACGGAACCCCTTTTTCCACTTGTTAAGCCTCACTGGGACTCACATGCACCCCACATTATTATTATGTGTGCACCCACAATAATATTGTGATTTGCATGTTCATCTCAGCTCCTCCTAACTCGTGTCAAGTGGTTCCTCAAACTCGAGTAGAAAACAAAGAATATCACAAATCGTGAGTCATGAAAGTCTAGGAAAATACCGCACTATCACTCACATAACACATGCAAGTAATACACGAATTCATACTGTTGTGCTAAACGTGCAATCCCATGAAATTTCATATGAAAGTGTTCACTAGTTATGCAGTGCAATGAGTATACGAGAGATGAACCTTGCAGTCTGGAGCTGAGTGTCATGGTCGTATTTAGAACTTGTTCGGTTATAGTCTGGTTTTATAAAAACGTTTTAAAACCAAGTTCACTATAACCAGTGGCTCTGATACCAAACTGTCACACCCCCAAAATACCACCTAGGGAGTGTCCCTGATAGGCGTGTGATGTACCAACAATGAGCCACTAATTACATTGAACCCATACAAGTTTCTAAATAAAGTTCTCAATCATTAATAAAATACCATCAACAAGTTTAAATGAAAACCAATATGTTCACCGGAAGCATTAATGAAACCGTAGTTTATATATTCTCAAAACAAATGTACGAAATCAATGAACCAATATGTGTATCCAATCAGAGCGACCCATGACCACTCCAGCTACTTCAGACAGCAAGTTCCAAATCCAAGTAATCTAACGACCTGCGAGCATGCAACAAGTGTATCAGACAACGCTGGTGAGTTCATAGTTATTACCAAAACGTTGGTTACCAAGTGTTTAGTTAATCCATTGTATTTATTTCAGAAAGTAATGTTGATAATATCTCGATACTGAACAAGACGGCTCCTGATGTATGTTTTGCCCTTTCCCTAGTGCTCCTATCAAAGCACTGGGCCCGACTGGGTAATTAGTTCACAACCGTCCTCCCCGGTACGGCGTGAGGGTGCCAAACCTAAGTAGAGCTACCAACTAATACCCGTTACCTCCCCGGTAACAATGAATGGGACTTAAGAATGATAGGATGAGAATATTATCAAATATATACTAGTTTTTACCCAAAATACTTATCCCTCCCCGGGATACCCACTGACTGTCCCAACCACCGGGACGCATGCTCAAATGTAGTGAACTCACCTTGGATTTGCTCGGTAATGTTAACGTGTCTTTACGCGTTGAGTGAATGTTAGGTCCGTTACGTGTGACCTATTGTACGTTAAATGTAAGTATGTATGCAATTAGAATTTGCAATTCCCTAAGTGTCCAAACGACCGGTATCTATTGTAATTAACTTAACAAGTTGTTGTGATTAACTTAACAAGTTGTCATACTGTGCCAACAACACATGTGCATGAATCTAGTATATGTCAAGGATGGCACGCGTTGTAAATAATCACATTGTAATAAATGTAACACTTTCATACTCATTCAGAATTGACAACTACAATTGGAACTATTTATTCACAATAACACAATCTGATCCATCACAATCGAACCAATAACTTGTGTTCAACTTTTATCACGAAGCCCAGCCCAACTCACGAGATCCCCCGGCCCACAATAAACGTGTAATCTAATTGATTTCTTGGTCCAACATGTGACCTCATCCAATCGTGTGGCCCAATCCTTATCCGAACATGTGCTGCCCAGGTTAAATCACTAGATTATGCCAATTCAGTTTATCAAACTAGAGTCAACCTATAACAATTATTCATCTGCTAAGCATGTATCATGTATTCAATCATTCAGACAATTTCACTTTACCACATAGTGGGCATACCGAATATATAATACAATCCCCAACAATTTCTCAAACATTATTCAAGCAACTGTACTATATGATCTATACATTTAATAACTCATGCATAAGCAATGACTCTTTTAATTTCTATTGGACCAATACCTATGTGATTAGATATACTTTAGTTGGCTGACAATTTGTAGTGATCATACTCATTAAAGTTGGCTGACAATTTGTAGTGATCATACCCATTTGCTAATTTCCAATGTCACTAAGCCAATACCTTTTAGAACTTCACGTGCATATCAATAGTCAAGGAATTTTAAGTGGCCCCTTCCCCCAAAACACGTGAACCTAGCAGCCATATTAAACACAATCATTGATCAACCAATCCCAATTTACTCGATCACATCCTATCAATCCATAAGTGATTAAGAACAATTTACGAGAAACCGAAATCATATGCTCATCATATGCTCATGATACAAATATCGTCTAAAATCAAGAATTCTCATCAAGTAATCAGTTAACTATCAGAATGAATCCTGGAAATCCCTAACACACTACGCAAGCATTTGACAATACATGAATCTTGTATTCATCGAGGGCCTATTATCATGCAAGCAGTTAATCCACCTATCATTAAACCCTCGCTAAAGTCTATTAAATCCTTAACAAATCGAAACCTGGGTTTAAATACACACTAACATACAAGTCAATCAACATGATACTTGATTAATTCCCACAGAAAGTTTAATACAATCTTTGACATAACCCTACTATCACAATTCTAATATCATATACGTCACACCAACAAGATTATCAATACAGCTTAGACATGAGAATATACTAACCAATCAGCTCGATCTGATATATGCTGTTTCGAAGGGGGAGGGGGTAGACCTTCTGCCGCACGCAATTTGAGAGAGGTAGGGTTTGTTTCACATGAGCGCATAATCATTTACCCATACACGTAAATATATGGATAAGGGATTTGGGCCGATTGTTTGCTAACAAAACAAAGGATGTATGGGTAAGGGATTTGGGCCGAGATTCTAACACAGATTGGGCCAAATTTACAAAACAGGAGGCGGCCCAATGCCTTTTACTTTCGATCTGATCCGAATATATCCAAGAACGCTACACATGTGATTAGAACTAATCCCATTACACGCACACACACACACACACACACAATTACTCAATTACGATATATATACATGTCCTAACATGTTTATCAAAGTTTCAGTTACAGTTTGCACCGATTTATTAAAAACAAGCACAGGAAAGACAATAACGAGAGGAATCGGAATCGGAATCGCAAGACCGCAGGCACTAACCTGGAAAGTTTAGATTGTCACAAACATGTATGGAAACAAATCCTTGACCACTAGAACACACCTAAGTGGGAAGGAAAGTCTTTAAGAAACAAAGAAATTAGAAGTAAGGCAACCGCCGGCAAGCATACACTAGGATCTCAATCATATGTGACCATGAAAAGAAAAACGGTAAAAATTGTTAATTTCCCTCTTTTATTGTATATATATATATAGGGGGAGGTTCATTTGAGAAGAATCTTTTTAAAAGAAAAAAAAAAGAATTAATCTAAACCCTATATTTTTTTATCAATGGTTAGAAATCAAGATATCATTTTTGTCCACTTTTAATTAATGCTTTAGTTATTAATGGTAGTATAAACATTTTGATGTAGAATATTAATAAATATTTTAAAGAGTTACTCAAGTTTTTTTAATGCAACCATAAATTACTCCTTCACCATCATTAATGTATTGGCTCCTACACAAATTTTATTAGAAATGATAAAATTATTTAAAAAATTTGTGTCCTACACATATTTTATTATGATTCACAAAATTATTTAAAAGTGTTTGAGTCCTACACATTCTGTATCCTACACCAAAATATTGTTTTAATGGTGTAGAAAACGTTGAAAATGTAAGATCATGCGCAAGATTGTTTTTATTGTGTAAGGTACACAACTATTTTATAAGATAGACTCATTAAATGATTAGAGTTCATTAATTTGAATAGCAAAAATAAATAATAGACTCATTAAATGATTTGTTCAAATTACCTTTCTATCCCTTATTCTTTTTATTCTTAATTTTTAATTCTTCTCATTTGAACTCTTCGCTATATATATATATATATGTGACAACTGGCACAAACCGGTAATTTCCGTACACTTAATTATTATTTAATGACTGCAATTAAGTGCTTAAATGTCAGAATTGACTGATTACATGCTAAACAAGTGAATTCATGCACGTTGTATACTACAAAATATTGCTTTATGCATAAACGAGAGCGTTGCGTCAGAAATACTAAGTAAACTCACCGGTAAGACACACTGTGTCAACAGAACTGTAGAAAGCAGTTAGACATTAAAATTGGAGCCTATGTGTAGGTCCAACAACAAGAATACATTAAAACCCAATAATACATACAAGGGTTTAATATATATAATCTCCGGAAGCAAAAATACGCACTAAAAAGCACCCGAAACGCACTTTAAGTGCAGAATTTTATATAATTCAGCTCAAATCAGCATTTAAACATATGAATATTATGCAGAAATTTCGTTTTATCATCCAGAATACTTCCCTAAGTGTCGGGATCAAAAGTGCTACAAAAAGGTACTTAAAAGACACTAAAAAAGTGTAATTTAGCACTTTAACGAATCGGTATCTAACCGAACAACTGGACAATACCCGGAACACCAAAATAATGCTAGAAGCATTGTTTTTACTTTTCTGAGCTAGTTAGAGTCCCCGAACACCCTAACACCCGTTATATTACACTACACACTAATAACCTATTTAAATCCCTAACTAAACTAACTAGACACTTAACTATACATTTGAAAATCAACCATATACCCCCCCTAAATCCGATCGGTCCCCTATGTGGTGACACACCACCCATTTGTTGATTATTTTATTTATCATGTCTAGTATCTAAATGACATATTACCTAATGGTTAAAACACTAAGTTGGATTATAAGTGTACATGAGGGGTTAAGCATTTCATTTCACCTAACAACAAACACTAGCTCACCTCTTTCTCTTCTCCCCTTGTGTTCGGCCGAGAACACTAGCACCACCACCATCCACTTTCAAGTTTCCTTCAACTATTTTACATACATACATAGAAGCAAGGGATCATACAAGAAGGCTTGGTGCACTCGGAAACTCCAGAACCTCTCTATACTTCTTTTATCCACCTTGTTTACGTCTTGATTCTTCCCTAGCCTCGAGCTAGTAGTAAGTGCCTCTAAACATCCTCTTGTTCTTGTTTAGAGTGGTTAATAAGTGATTTAACGGTTAAAAATCAAGAACACACAAGATCATAACTTAAAGTCTTGAAAGTAAGATGAAAATGTTGGATAAAAATAAACTAGTGGTGTAAATCATGAAAATCTTGGTTAGTTGTGATTATTTTATGATGTTTGTTGCTAGAAGTGGGATGGATCATCATCTAACCATACTAGATCATGTTCAAGAACATGAACTAGTAGTATGCTAGTGCTAGAGATGTGAAAGATGATGAACCCTTCCACTCATGAAACATGAACTTGAGTAAAAGTATTTTTTTCTTGTAAAATAAGACTCTAAACATGTAGATCTAAAGATCTACAAGTGGTTTTTCGAAAGAACCAAGCGGAAAATGCTAGTTTTGTTAAAACCCGGACCTTACATAAACTAAAAGCATTTTAGTGAATAAACAAGTGTATAAACACTTGTGTCACAAGAAAATTTAACAAGAAATATGTTTGGTAAATCATGACTAGAAGTTGTGAAACTTCAAGATCTTTAAAAATAAAGTTTTTAAGAAACTAAACTTATTTTTAAAGATAACAAGACCCACTAAATATGTTAGTAACTTACTGTGACAACTCTCACCAAACCAGGTATCCGTACGAACTAATTAATATTTAATTACTGCTTAATTACTGTGCTTGCTTACAACTGTGATTAAACTACTACTTGAATTCTGATACATACTTATACATGCATCATACTTTACTACTGTCACTCCATTATTTACACAAAACTTCAGTGACAACCTTGATGCACAAAAGCACAGTGAGCACACTATACGGATAACCCAGTAAACATGCTGACATAACCAACATCAGACAGTTACTGTCTCTGAGGCCAGTATGAGCCGGGAATAGATTACTACACTAGTAGGGAGTGTAGGGAGGTGAGGAATGTAAAACTGCGTCACTAGGCGATAGTTATAGTGACCGGATGTGCCAAAAACGTACTTTAAGTACAAAATTCTGCACTTTAAATAAAAATTCAGCATTTAAATTAATTAGTAAAGTGCAAAAACATGGAAGAATAGTCCTAGACACTTTCCAAAGTGTTGGTAAATTAATGGGTCACTAAAAATAATATTAACGACACTCTAAATACTTATTTAGCGCTTTAACGGAATAATATCCAACCGTACAACCGGACTTAACCCGGGACATAAAAATATTGACATGACATTGTTTTTCCTTTTCTGAGCTAGTTAGGGTACCCGAACACCCGTTATAATTTACTACACACTAATATTTAAATTAAACCCCCCTAACTAAATTAACTAGCATAAACTACCTAGTTAATTTCCAACCAATTACCCTTCCCCCCCAACGAGTTCGGTTCCCATGAGGGGACAACCACTTACACATTTTGATTATAATAATCCTCATGTCTAATATCCACTAAACATATTATCTAGTGGTTATTTAGGATGGATTGGTTATAAATAAATTACAAGGGTTAAAGGCTTTCATTTTCATTTCACCAACTCAAACACTTTCTTTCCCCTTTGGCACTTACGACCGAGACCAAGAAGCAACATCCACCCACCTTCAACATTTGAGCAAGCCAATTTTCATACTTACTAGTGTATTAGAGTTCATTCAAGGAGACCCGGTGCCTACGGAATTGCGAGGACCTCACCACAACGCTTTTAACCACTCGTTTTTTTCGTCTAGTTTCTTCCCTAGCCTTGAGCTAGTAGTAAGTGACTCTAAACACCCTATTGTTCATATCTAAAGTGGTTAATAAGAAATTTTTTGGATAAAAATTATAAAAACTAGACATCAAAACTAAAAGTCTACTAAAAATAATAAACATGGTGGTTAATGAATGAATGTTAGTGTAAAACTTTTGAAACTAGTTTTATTATGATTATTTATTATTGTTGATTGCTAGTATGGGAATGGATCGTCATCAAACCCGCTAGATCATGTTCACAAAACATGAACTAGCCTTATGTTTAGTTGTAAAGTTTCTAGACGACGAACCCTTTCCAACATAAACATGAACTTGTGTAAAAACAATTTTTCTTATAAAATGGAGTTCTAAACTAGTAGATCTACGGATCTACAAGTGGTATTTTCAAAGGACCAAGTGTCAAAAGAAATCATATTTTTAAAGCCGGATCTTTCCTAAACAAAGGTGATTTTTGTAAACACACAAGTGTGTAGACACTTGTGCGACCAAAAAGTTTTAACAAAGAATTGTTTTTGTAATATTTGACAAGAAGATGTACAAATGCATTTTCTAAACGAACAAGATTCGTGAGAAACCGATTTTTTTTATAGAAAGATCTACTAGAAATATGGGGAAAGTTACTATATATTTTGCACAAACCACAAGTTCATGTGTTTTGCGATTTATATTTATTTTGACTATTTTGATGATGAAACTTTGTTGATTGATGTTGGGAACATTGTTGAATTGAAATTTTAAAAGAAAATGATACGCTAGAAAGCGTGGCCACTTCCAGTTACAGGGGAAACTCTAGCGAAATTTTTCCGAAAATCTAACACTTGGAAATATTTTTATCACGAGTGTTACGAATATATTTTCAACTTGTTTTCCCAATTACCTTTCGCCACAATTTTTATTACAAAGCAACCAAGTGTCGGAGGTGGAATTTTTATAAATAAAACTTGCTAAAATATATATTTAGAATATATATTTTCATAACAACACTTGTGTAAATTTTTGTGATTATTTTGTGAAGTACGTAAATATTATTTTTAGGGTAAAAGTAATATTACTAAATATTAACGGTTCCAAAATAATACGAACGCCTTCACAATAATTATTTAAGTTACACCGGTATTATTAATACCACTCGAACTTTACAACGTAACTTACGTATTTTCAGAAAATACTCATAAGTGTGTATTTTGACAAGGATATTATTTTGGAAAATTATATGAAATAAAATATAATATTTTTGGGAAAAATAATTATATTTTGGAAGTAAAGTATTTTGGACAAATGAAATAAAATATATTTTATTAAGTGAGACTTAATAATATATTTCGAAGTTATACGAACGCACATGTATTAAAACCCCCATCATTGGGAAGGAATATATTTACAAAATAATTACGAAGTGTAATTACGAAATAGTTGCCTAACTATTTCCCAAAGACATTAAACCTTAAGCTAAGGCACGGTCGTCCGTCTAATAAAGGTTAGTACGTGTAGGTCGTCGCACAACAGGTTGATAGGGAGTTTACTTTTTAGAGACGCACTTCAGTGAGTTCATGTCCCCCTTTTCTCTTAACTGTTTTCAGTTTTAAACTGCCGGGGTGAAATACATGTTACTATGATTACGAGTACTTTTTACATGGTATGGTTAGCGTAAGGAGGGTTACTACTTAGATCATGTGAGTGGGTAGGCGTAACTTGAGGCCATTAATCCTCATTGTAGGACCGAGGGACAGTAGCGGTAGATCTATCTGGGTGTAGCGAGCCCAGCCCCAGGCCCAGCAGAACGGACCTCGGGGTGACTTTGTGCCCAACGCAAAATCCGCTAGGTTTGAGTCTTCCTACTTGCACTTCACACATATCAATGGCCTTGCAAACCATTGGTGATCTCTTTTTCCTTATTTGCTACATACCAGGGATTTTTATACTTACAAAGGTTTTACTTACTCACTTACACATGAACTCGCTCAACATTTTTGTTGATTTTTCCAACTTACATGTATTTCAGGGAACTAAGGATCTGGCACGGTATGCTACGTTTTCATGCTGCGTAGAGTTATGGGATCATCCGAGTTTAGGGGTTGTGGCTTTTACCTGGACTAGTTACAGTTCTTAAACTACGTCTATCTTAAGTTTGTGGTTGTGTCTTTCAAACAATGTTTTTTTTATGTTATTAGGTTGTAATTTCCGTTGCATGTGTCAACGCCTTAAGACAATGTTGTGGTATTTTACTTTTCAAACTTAAATCAATGGATGATCTGCATGGTTTTATTTTCATATAGCTTTGTTGTGATTAAGCTATGGTATTAAGAAGTCACACCAAATTAACCCATGCTTCCGCAAAAGCCAGGGTGTGACACTTACTACATATTTTTACAAACTTTCAAGTTCATAAGTTGTGGTATATGCTTGTTTTGACAAGTTTGTGTTGTTGAGATTGTTGTTGATTTAAAAGAAAATAAACACATGTTTTGAAAACATAGGAAACCTCCATTTTTAGGGGAAACTCTGTCAAAATTTTTATAAATTTTGACACTTAGAAAAATATAAGTTTTTGAGAAACTTATTCCTTAAAAATATATTTAAAAATATTACCAAGGTTTCCCTAATTTTTGGTGATAAGAAATGAGGATTTCTTCAAGAATAAAAATGGATATTAAGTATGTATATATTTTTGAGAAAAATATATGTATTATTTGATCACCAACTTTTGTGCTAAGTGTATATAGTATGTGTTATACGTGCTAGTGTATTAAGACTTAAAAATACACTAAATACTCATGAGAAGTATAAACACAAAAAAAATACACATACAACATACAAGATACATAATTCGGGTGCAAAGTGCAAAACACGAGATACTTATATTAATTTATGAGAAAATAATATAAGTAAGATATTTAGTTAAAAATATAAAGTATTTTTAACACAACAATACAAATACAAAAGAGAGTGACTGTACTTGTGCGACACAAGTCTAGTGACTAACGTTAAGAAAACGCATATAGGTCACGACGTTAATTAAGCAAATCCGGTGAAGTTTACGACGCATAGGAACGCAAAGTTGTGAGTTCATGCTCCCCCTTTTCTTTTAACTGTTTTCAGTTTTATAACTTCGGGGGTGAAATACATGTACAAATGTTACAATATTTATAAATGGTATGATAAAAATACAAGAAGCACACTTGGTGAGGACGAGTACCAAGTGTGATAAGATATAAGAATATAAGAAGCGCACTTGGTGAGGACGAGTACCAAGTATGATGCGTTATGAGAAATGATACGAGAAATCGTGTCACGAATAGGGTACATAAGCACCATTAATCAACTATATACCTAGACCGCAGAACAAAATGTTAGATCTAACGGGTGCCGGGCAGCCACACTCTCGGTGAGGGCGAGTATCGAGTAGTGCTTTTGTGTCTTAGAATATGCCAACTAGAAAAATGCCTAAGGTTTGGTGACTTCCTATGTCGTGTCACATGTTAATGGCTTTGCAACCCATTAACAATCCTGGTACTTACAGGAATACTTTATTTACATAAGATTCATACCTTACTAAAACTTGAATTATACTTGAGTACGTGGGGCACTCAAGAAAACGGAAATTATACTTGAGTACGTGGGGTACTCAAGAAAAACTTAAATTGTACATGAGTACGTGGTGTACACATGAAACTTGATTTATATATGAAAACTTGATTTATATATGAAAACTTGATTTATACATGACACAAACTATGTTTTCATACAAGGTATACAAACGTGAAATACGAAAACTGCATGAATTCACACCAACATTATGTTGACGTTTTTTTTTTTCCAAAACTCACATGTATTTCAGGTAACTAGGATGGATGTGCGCGTGGTCTTACTCATGCTCGTGGATGTCGCTTTGTTTATCATTAAATAAAGTTGTAACTTTTAAAACAATATGCTATCTCATGTTCTAAACACTGACTTCTGTTTTTAGTAATGTAATGTTTGAAGTTACGTTTGAGCATGTAGTATGTTTACTCTTCGTATGCAATGAGAACCTTTCATGATCACACCTCGTGCTTCCGCCGCAGAAAGGGATGTGACAAATTGGTATCAGAGCTGCGATTGTAGTGAACCCTGATTCCTTCTCGAGTCTAGTCTACAATCTCTAGGATCCTTTCACGAAAACAATTTTTCAAAGAGTTTTCATTGCATAAAACGTCCCGCGGCATCCACTACCTGAAACTAGTCACAAGAGTCTAGAAAAGACACTACGAGACTTAGGGTGCACCAAAGTAGCACTTGTCTTTAACTGAGAAATTACTTGTAATTATGTGTGATAATTAGCATACTAGTAGTAGAATGTCACAAGTATACGTGACTTTACCTGAAAGCAATGGCCTATCTGAAGGAAGAAATACGCGGATGAAACGAAACTGTGCGGACTGTGCAAGGAGTTATGTAATTATGGATGCATACATAATTATGGAATTCAGTGCACAGAAACCACAGCAAGTCTTGTCACGTATAGATTCCCTCAGTGCAAGCCTACTAGGTACTCTGCTGGAGTAATAATTGTTTGATGTCACTTATGTGGTATATATACCTGTGAATATATATAATACTACTGTCTAGTGTGACGATATCAAACAAATGTCTAACCCTGTTGTGTTATGTTCTGTCAGAACATGGCACCCAGGAAAGCTGTGAATGCTCGCAATGACGATCAACCTCCTCCACCCCCACTGCCAAGAACTGCTGAAGACCTGAACGCTCTACTGGAAGAAAGGATCTCCGCTGCTATCGCCCAGTACGAGGCGAACCGTACTCAAGACAGTGGAGGACCAAGCAACGCTAGACGTAATGGGGACGGAGATTCATCTGGAGGAAACGCAGCTCAAGGTAACCTTAAGACGATTTGCTAAGCATGGAGAAATTTATGAACAGTCTTTGTTTCATTATTTCTTCGATTGCTCACGTGTGAATTGGTTGAATCAATTCCAGGCTGCACTTTCAAGCAGTTCCTCGACTGCAAGCCGATGAACTATGACGACACAGGAGGTGCAGTAGCCTTTGTACGCTGGACGGAGAAGACTGAAGCTACTATCCGCATGAGCAAGTGTACCGCGGATCAGCAAGTCACTTTTGCTATCGGATTGTTTGTCGATGAAGCTCTGACTTGGTGGAACCTGCAAGCCCAAACGTTGGGTGATGATGCCGTTTATGGCCTAACTTGGGATGAACTGAAAGAAAGAATGAGAGAGAAGTACTGCTCTCGTGCTGAACTCCAAAGACTGGAAACGGAGTTCTGGCACTTGACCATGGAAGGTGCTGATATTAATGGTTATACTCGAAGGTTCCACGATCTGTCTAGAGTGCTTCCCTACATGGTGACTCCGGAATTCAAGCGCGTTGAACGCTACATTTGGGGACTGGCCCCAGAATTTCGTGGCATGGTGACGTCAGCCAAACCACAAACAATCACCGAGGTTGTAACTCTGGCTGTCAGCCTTACTGAAGATTGTGTTCGTATGAAGAAGTTATCGCTGAACCCCATTGAAAAGACCGAGACGCATGCTGAGTCGTCCGGTGACAAGAAGAGGAAACATGCAAATCCGAATCAAGCAACTCGTAACAACAAAGGTTTCAACAACAAGAAGCGTGACGCAAACCCGCCTCTGTTGGGATTGAACCCTACCAGAGGAACAGATAATGAAAGCAAAAACCGGTTCACAATAGTGGATTCACAATAAGCAGATGTTTATATTAAGCTTTCCCATTGATAGTGGTTATCTAACAGTTAATATACTTTAAGTACTGCTCAGAAGAACAACTGATGAACCAAACACTGATGAAACGCTAAAGACTACTAAAGACAAACACTGACGCTCTATCTACAGATGTCTCTTGAGTACTGCTGAAGACACAAGCACTGCCCATTCAAGGACTGATCACCTTTGAAGAAAGCACTAATGCTCAACATCAGTGCTTAGGCTACAATAGTGGAAAGTGAATCAGTAGTTTACCCATGTATTGTATTTCATTATCAATCAGTTGTTAGACATCAGTAGTTTGTATAGAACAGTGTTTACATGTTGTTAGGTTGTTAGATGTCACTTTCATGGTGACGTCAGCTGAGATACTTCAGTGGTTTGGTTTGCCTATAAATATAACAGTACCTTGTACTGTTATATTTGATTCGTCTTGAGTGAGTTCTTCTCCTCAATTCAATCCTTTCATCTTGTGCAATCCAACCTTGGGGTATTAGGCTGAGGGGGAGTTTAGTGTGTAAGCTTGCATTGTAATCTTTTGCTTTGAATTGTAATCTTTCGACTCTATGAAAAGCAATTGTTTATCAAACTATAATCTCCTTTGATTGTGTTTGCAAAGTTTGTTTTCACTTCCGCTGCACTTAAATTTCTGATCATTTCTGTTTGATTTGTCCAAATTATACAAACAAGCACAATCATGAGAGCCTCCGATCCTAACAATTGGTATCAGAGCATAGACAGTCAATTTCGATTTAACAGTCAAATTGACATAACAGTTTGGCTCAAAATTCATTGATACTAAGGTTGGTTGTATTCAGTTGAAAAACAGAGTAACGGGTGATAACGCTTAAAGTTGTTATTCAAATACTCTGTAAAACAACCAAGATGTCATATGACACACAAATCTCACACAACGAGTGATATCATGCACAAGTCACTCATAGTTTTCAGATCTGCAAACATGTCTATTAAACTATGGAATTATTTCTTCTTTTCAAAATTGATTTCAACTGTTGATATGAAATTTGTGATGTTCTCATTCAATGCTAAAGTATGAACCTCAGATTAACAAAGACCTATGTTCATAAAACATTAGTGTTTTTGATAACCTATAAAGAGAGAAATTAAAACTTTAGTCATTCAGATCTTATGTGTTGAAAACAGGTTGAGACCCACAAAAGGACAAAATCAACTATGTTAAAATACATTCAGAAAATCAGGGATCAACATAGTCCATATCATATGTAGTGTGAGATTGGTTGAAAAACCTGTGCAAACATGACCAATTCTCTCAAAACATTACTACAAAATGATATTGGATTAAGGTTTCTCTCAACAAAGACCTCCTAGTAAGTAATTCATTACTTATAAATGGGAAGGGTAAAAAGGGAAGAAGAAAATTCACAAAAACTCAAAAGTGTGTTTATCTCAAAACTTTTGAAGTCAAATGAAAAGAGTATAAACATAAAACACTTAAGAGTCAAAGTTTGGGGTAACAGTGGTCATTAAGCAACTATGTGCAACCATTGGTTCAGGAAAATTCAGGTTACAATAGTATTCCCAGTAAATGAACTTAAAAAAAAAGGACTAGACAAATTTTCAGAATCATCACATGGTAACGAGATCTATAACAGGATCTTCAAAACTCATGTGTCCTTATGTCCTCATGTTTGCAATCAACTGACAAGAAAATGGTACCAAACAGTGGTCAAAATGTTTTCAAAATTTCCTACCACTGCTGTCAATCCACTGACCATTTTCATAAACTTGAGAATGATATGATTACGTATTTTATTGAAAATTTACCAGATCCTTTTGATGCTGTTCTCAGAAAAGCCTTTAACCATTTTTATTCAAAGGATTTTCTCAAATAACCAAGATATATTATTCGTTTTTTTTAAGAATAATATATTTGAACTTTTGCTTGTTTTTGTTGGCAATAGTTGCTGTTACCTGTCAGGATATAGTACCTTATTTTTGTTGGTATTATTGTGCTCATATATGGGTCAAAAGGAAATGGTACATACGTCAAGGTCATGTCATACTCAGGTTTGTTTTAAACTCTAATCAAAGGTTGATTGCTAAACAGTGCTTAAACTACTGGGGACACTCATGTTTTAATTTGGATATTAAACGAAAATGAGTTGCCTTAGCAAAAAGTTCTCACCATCTGGGGTACTAAACCACTGTCAGAAAAAAAATATTTTTTAAATATGAAATTGACATGTGGCAAAACCTTGAATGAAAATTTTCAAAATAGTTGTTGATATACTAGTTTTTCAAATCTTTACCACTACCCCTTACCACTGTTTTTGTTCAAACATCTGCCTTCTAAATATTGTCCACTGCTAAAAGTCAGTCACTGATCCTTCATTTTGCATGGCAAGCACTGATGCTCAAAATCAGTGTCTTATCCACTGATAGTAAAAATCATCCACTGTTATCACAGTATTACCGTTGTATCCACTGATGCTTGCTTCATCAGTGGCTCTCAAAACAACTGTCCTCCATTTTTCATCCATATCATCAGAGGTTGACACGTGGTCAGTTTTTAGCCTTCAGATCTTTGTAACCGCTGCCACATCAGCACTTATTTTTTTCCCTAAATAAAACCCTGATCAAAACCCCCAAACAGGGTTTTTACACTGTCGAATTGAATTCCAAAAATTCTCTTCTCAAAGCAGTTTCCAACTTCCATTTCAAATCATTCTTCATCTTTCTTCATCTTTCCAAACCTCCATTTCATCAAAATGACAAAATCAAAATCAAAATCAAAGTCAAAATCATCATCTTCGTCCAAAGAGGTCGCTCAAACGGCCGCATAACCCATTGAAATACCGTACAAATCCTCGCATAATTATCTGGGTCTACTCACAAAACCCACCAACAACCACACATTCGATTCCATCATTGACAGAATATCTGCATCAAAGTACAAAACTTTGATTACCGCAGATGCTCCTATTTATCTGAAAACCCAGAGAGAGTTTTGGGAAAAGGCTACGCTTGAAAAACAAGATGATAAAGTCATTGCCATCAACTCCTCGATACAGGGTAAAGAGATTCAAATTACACCGCAATCAATCTCCGAAGTCTTTAAACTCGATGTTCAGAAAGGTAAAACTTCCTTTGATAAAGCCGAGTTGAAAACTGATTTCGTAAAAAGGGGATATGCAGAACAGTCAAAGGTAGATACCTTACAAAAAGGTTACTTCCCTTCTGCACCAAGGTTTTTATTTCACACACTTCTGATGTGTGTTTCAAATAAAACAACAGCTTTTAACGAAATATCATTAAAGATTCAATGTCTGGGTTATGCTATTTTAAATGGTGAAAATTATAACTATTCCCAGGAAATCTTTAATGACTTAATAAAAAATGTTGATAGCAAATCATTTTTACTTTTTCCAAGATTCTTAAGTTACTATTTTAAACAAAAATTTGAAAAAGAAAATGAAAATTTGCTAAAACAAGGTGTCTATTTTCAAATAAAAGGGTTAACAACTGAAACATTTTCTAGAATGATGGCACCAATAAAAACAAAAGCAGAGGTGCCTGAGCAGAATTTAGCAGTTACCACTGCTCCTCAGACATCTGCTGCTGAGCCCACTGCTCCAGGTGATCATAGCAGCACTACCACTGCTTTGAAACCCACACCTGACATTTCCAAAAAGACCAAAAAGAAAACATCCAGAAAACCCACCAAACCCAAGAAAAAGGCAACTCTGGAAGATGAGATCCCAGAGCAACTGCCTATGACAACACAAATGTCACCAAAAACCACTGCTGCTACTTCCTCACAGTAGCTGGTAGAAAGATCTCCACCCTTACCTCAAACTCATCCTGCATCCTCACAAAAGGATCTGGTTGTAAGCACAGGGACCCCACAATATGAAGCTCTGGACCCAATCGGATCCATCTTCCTCAGTCCTGATCCCAAGGACATGTCTCTTTCAATACCCATACCCTTACCAATCATAATGCCACAATCAATAATACCCTTGTTGCATGCAGTTGCTATAGCTCAGACATAAACCAGTTCCTCTCTATCACCTGTCACTGAGAGTATACTCCCACAAGTGACTGGGTCTGATGCTACTACTCCTGCTATCCCAGCAACAACTGAGGAGTTTACACCCCCTGAGTTA
>JARYGA010051535.1:0-31673 GCA_030545235.1 Helianthus tuberosus
GTTTTAGGGTTAGACTTTTGGAGATTATTGAGAGCATTCGAATTGTGAGAGTTTTAGAACAAACAGAAATTGGCTGTTGGTTCGTGGAGATCTTTAGTGATTGTAAACGTTTACGTTGGATAATCATAGAAGATCAGTTGGTAAAACGTCTTGTGTTCTTGTTTCTGTTTGATAGATTTATCAAGGGGATTCCGCACCCTTGGTAGATTGTCAGTTTTGTTACGATCCATACGGGATAGGGACCTACAATTGGTATCAGAGCGTTTGCTCTTGTGTACGGTTCAAAACTGATATTACAGATTCAAGGATTGTGTTCGTGTTTGAAGATTTTCGGATTCTGTGTGAAGAACATCGAAGAACAGTAAAAAATTGTGAGTGTTTGATTCGTTTTGGTTATTGATCTGATTTGTTTGCTTGTTTTTAGGAGTTTCAGTTGGAAAGTTATCAATCAGAGGATTCGTTGGTGTAAAAGGTGCTGATTTTTCGGGATTTTGATTGGAAAATAGCTGGTCTCGACTCGAAACTGTAGTCTCGACTTGTGCTGATTTTACTCGCAACAGTGGTCTCGACTCGCAACCGTGGTCTCGAGTTGTGCTGATTTGACTCGAAACGGAAGTCTCGACTCGCAACAGTAGTCTCGACTCGAAACTGTAGTCTCGACTTGTGCTGATTTTACTCGCAACAGTGGTCTCGACTCGCAACCGTGGTCTCGGTTTGTGCTGATTTGACTCGAAACGGAAGTCTCGACTCGCAACAGTAGTCTCGACTCGAAACAGTGGTCTCGACTGGACTGAGTGGTTGCAAGTTTGAAAGTGGTGGAATTTTTCTAGGCAATCGTAGGAAAAATTTCACTGTTTCGTGTTTAGAGAATTATCCGTAACTCACCTGGACAAACCGTTTGCACCGTTGGACTCCTTGGATTTTTAGGAAAAAAAAAAGACTCTGGAAAATCCCGAAATAGGTTTTAGACATTATATATCATTGGAATCGTAATCTCGAGACGAATCTAACGGTATAAGTTGGTAAAAACAGGTTTCGGACTAAAATTGTTCGGTTTAACCAGTTAAGTTAAAATGTCGAACATGTCTAAATTGAACGAGCTTTTAAGGATGGAACACGAGGTAGGCACAATGAACAAACCACCTAAGATGATGAAGGTGGAGAATTACTTGACATGGAAGGATAGGTTTCAATCCTTTATTGAATATCAGGACACACGCATGTGGATTTGTATTGAAGATGGGTACACAAACCCTACACATGACTTTGAAGGCAGACCGCGTGTCACAGCCTATGTGAACATGCAAGAAAATGATAAAAGGATGTATGAGGCTGAAAAGAAAGCCTTGGCAGCTATCAAGATGTCCCTACCTGATAGCATCAAACACACCTTTAAGAAGTACACTACTTCAAAAGAAATGTGGGATGCGCTAGAGAAGAGATATGAAGGGAATTCTGATGTCAAGAAGAACAAAATTGATCTACTGAAGAAGCAGTTTGCTGTGTTCAAGTACATGAAAAATGAGTCACTTGAGGACGTCATTACTCGATACTACCATCTGATGTCAGAATTGGACAATTATGATGTTGATTGCTATTCTGACATAGAGAAAAATGACAAGCTGCTTGATGCTCTGCCTGCTAAATGGGATATTTACACACTCATGATAAAGGGGGAAGCTGATTATGAAACAAAGGAACTGGAAGAAGTAGTTGGAAAGCTGAGAGCTTATGAGCTCAGCATGAAGAAGAAGGACACTGGATATGATCAGGTTCAAGATCCAGGGATTTACAATGGGCTTACATCTTCTTCATCTCACGATGCTTCTAGCGACTCTGCCACTGCTTTTCTCTCGCGTGAAACTGAGCAGGTCACAGTAAATGAGGATGGTGATGTATGTTTTATAGCTGCTTCAGGAGGATCAACTGGAGCTAAGAGAACATCAACTGCTAAGCAAAGTAGTAGTTCAAAGTCAATGCCAATGAGTGTGAAGTCTGCTGAAGAACATCTTGCTCTACTTGCTTCTTTTGTTGCTTCTTATGAAAACTACATTCAGGGGAAGATATCTGATCCTGCCGTTTTAGATGAAGATTACGATCAGATTGACCCTGATGATCTTGAAGATATGGATTTGCAATGGCAAATGGCCATGATTACTAGAAGGGTGAAGAGGTTCATGAACAGAACTGGAAGGAAATTTGTAGGGAAAACTGTTGGTTTTGACAAGACCAAAGTGAGGTGCTTTAACTGTCAAAGTTATGGTCATTTTGCTAGGGAATGTCAGAAACAAAAGCATGAAACCTCAAGTCAGAGTTCAAACAATAGAAATTCATCAAACAACTCTAACTCAAGAGCGTTGATCTCTACTGCACGAGAAGGTTCATATGACTGGAGTATTCACTTGGAAAATGATGAGAATGTCACTCAAGCATTTATGGCAGAGATTGTTCCCGTTGATGAAGCTGATGCTAACATGAATGCTGAAGTTGAGAAGAAAAGTGAAGCTGAGGTAGATAAGGCTGATCAGACAACAGATGCTGAAAAAGGAAAGCCAAAGTCTGAGCATGAAATGGATGATGAAAAGGAAGCAGATGAGAAAGATGAAATCATCAAAAGAATGGAAGCTCAACTTGCTGCTCTTATGGCCAACTCAGACAAATCGACAGGAGAGGTAAGTAACTCTGCTACTTCTGTTTGCTTAAAGTGTCGTGAATTACAGGGTGAAGTTGACAGGTTGTCAACTCAAAACAAAAGTCTGGTGAGCGAAATATCTAACGTGAAAGAATCAAATTTCTTTGCAAAAAGAAATGAGTCATCATATTTGAAAAAGATAAAAGGCTATGAAGCTGAAATTGAAGTTTTAACCTGTAAACTAAACGAAAAACTTCAAGTCATAGACTTAGCTCATGACATGATGGCTGAGAAAACAAAAGAAATTTCTGAAAAATGCAAAGAGTTGTCAGATGCACAACTCAAAATTGTTGAACTCGAAAAGAAATTAGGTCAATTCAGGGATTCTACTTTTGTTATGAAACACATGATGGGTGGGTTAAAGAAGAGTAATGACAAGACAAGTGTGGGATTCAAGGGCTTCAATGAAGTTCCACCTCCTCTTAGTCATGACTATTCTTTCTTACCTGATGAAGATGAGTTCACAGACTTTCTGTCAACATCACCAAGTAGTTTCACATCTAGTCAAGGTGATGTGTTTGAAGATAATGATGCTAAGAAGGTCAATAACAGCAAACCTGTTTTGAAAAAGAAAAATTCAAATCCTACGAATAAAAATCCAACTTTTGTTAAAAAGGTTAATTTTGTTCAAGGAAGTGATATGAAAAACGAAACAGCTGTTATAGAAAATGAATCAAATGTAGAGTTTGCTAAAAACAAAAACATAGAAAATCTTGAAACTACGCAAACTGAACCAAATCCTTCTAAGGCATCATCATCTAAACCAGAATCTAGTTCAAAGGCTTCAGCTAAGAAGTCTTCGAAAAAGAGATCGTGCTTCAAATGTCACACAAAGGGACATGTAGCTAGCTGATGTCCTAACAAAAAGGTTGAAGCACAAGTTAGTGAGAAACAAAGAGGGAAATCACCAGAGAAGAAAGGTGATAATGAGGAAAAAGTCTCAAATTCTCCAAAGAAATCTGCTCCAAAGCAACAACCGGGTGTTGCTAGTGGTGTAGATAAGGCTGAAAAAGGAACTTCACAAGTTCCTCGTTTCCAAAGAAATCAACCAAGATTTCAGCCTGAATCTACATCAGGCAGATATGAAAGACCAAGAAGTAGTTCACCAAGAATGAACAACCAAAATTCAAATAATTTTAGAAGTCAAGGTCAATATCAAAATCGATACCAAAACAATGGTGGTCGAACTTTTTATAACAATGGCTTTCGAAATTACAACAATCAAGGTTCTTGGAATCAAAATCAAAGTTTTCAAAGGTCACATATTCCAAACACAAATAGGTACCTTCAGGACCAGAGACCTTATGGAAATCAAAACCAATTTCCATCAACAGGTCCAAGATCCAAGACTCAAGTTAGGAGTGATGGATGTTGGATGGACGTTCAAATAGTTGGTGAATTTGGATGACCCAAGACCATTAAGGCTTGGATCCCCCAAGCTAACTAATCCTTTGGTTGGTGTGTGCAGGAGCTGCTAAGGAGGATTATCAACTTATGGTATGTTGATAGTGGCTGCTCTAGGCACATGACGGGGGATGCGAGGTTGTTTTCTGAATTTGAAGAATATGATGGTGGACATGTAAATTTTGCTGGTGCTAAAGGTGGTAGGATAACTGGACGAGGAAAAGTGACGAATGGGAAGATCACTTTGGACAAAGTGAACTATGTTGAGCAGCTTAAGCACAATCTGATGAGCGTGTCACAAGTCTGTGACAAGGGTCACTCGGTCCATTTTACAAATACTGAGGCATTGGTGTTGAAACCGGGTTTGGTTATTCCGGACGATTGGATAGTGATGCGTGCACCGAGGAAAAATGATACTTATGTCATGGACATGGGTGCCAAGGATCCAACTGCTGCGGTGGCGTGTTTACTGTCAAAAGCATCTGAAGCTGAATCTATGTTGTGGCACAGACGCATGGCCCACATTCACTATCGCAAAATGAATTATATCATAAAAAATGAGCTAGTGAAAGGGGTTCCATTGCTGAGGTTTCAAGTGGAAGATAAATGTCTTCCATGTCAAAAGGGAAAACAACACAAGAAACCTCATAAGTCTAAAACAGTAAATTCCATTAATGCCCCTTATGAATTACTTCACATGGATTTATTCGGTCCAGTGAATGTGAGGAGCATAGGTGGAAAGTACTATTGTCTTGTTGTCACTGATGATTATTCACGTTATTCATGGGTTTTCTTTTTAGGTTCAAAAGATGAGACAGCAGAGTTGCTGATAGATCTTTTTACAAAATTGGAAAATGTCCATGATGCAAGGATCAAGAGGATAAGGAGTGATAATGGCACGGAGTTCAAGAATCGGATTCTGGATCTCTACTGTCTTCGAAAAGGAATTGAACATCAATATTCTGCTCCTTATACACCTCAACAAAATGGAGTCGCTGAGAGGAAAAACAGGACGTTGATTGAAGCCGCTAGGACGATGCTTTCAGATTCAAAGCTACCAGTTCTTTTCTGGGGAGAAGCTGTGAATACAGCTTGCTATGTCCTAAACAAAGTTTTAACCGTTAAACGTTTTAACAAAACTTGTCATGAGTTGATGTTTAACGAAAAACCAAACTTAACAGGCTTTGAACCATTTGGATTACCCTGCACCATTGTGCGAAACAAAGATAAACAAAAATTCGGTGAGGTGGCTGACGAAGGCTACTTTCTAGGTTACGTGCCTGGCACACCGAATAAAAGGGTTTTTAATCTCAAAACTGGTAAAATTGAGGTTGTTTTTAATGTGGAAATTACTTCCTACAAACCTCAACAATCAACGAGTGGTCCTGCTATACTGTATGATTATGAAAGTGTGTTTAAATCATTTAATATTCCTGAGGTTTCTGATGCAGATGATTCTCAGCTGATTCAAACAGTGGTATGTGAAGACGATGAAGGCGAATTCATGCCTAGATCGAATGTTGATATTTCAGATGCTCCGGAAATTTCCCAAGGTGCTGCTGATCCTGATTCAAGTGATAGTGACTCTGAACCTATTCAGGGGGAGGAGTTCATTAATCCGTTTGCAAATCAGAATATTCAGGGGGAGATTGGATCAAACCTGGGTGATAATCTAGAAGTCGATACAGTTGCTACTACACGAGCAAATAAAGATCATCCGGTTGACATGATACTTGGAGATCCTACTGCAGGTGTTCAGACGAGAAGAAGCATAGCAGCGAATTCTGGGTTATTTGTTTCGATTGAGAAGACTGGGATAGTGAATGAATGCTTGTATAGTTGCTTTATTTCCCAAGAGGAGCCGAAGAACATTCACATGGCTCTTAAAGACAATTCATGGGTTGAAGCTATGCAAGAAGAATTGGCCCAGTTTGCGAAGTTGAAGGTTTGGGAGTTAGTGGACCTTCCTAAAGGTGAAAGAGAGATTGGCACTAAGTGGGTGTTTAAGTGCAAGAAGGATGATAGAGGTATTGTCACGCGCAACAAGGCTCGGTTAGTGGTAAAAGGGTTCAATCAGCAAGAAGGGATAGATTATAATGAAGTGTTTGCACCAGTGGCAAGGTTGGAGGCAATTCGTTTGTTTCTAGCTTTCGCTTCATTCAAGGGCTTTAAAGTTTTCCAACTAGACGTGAAGAGTGCATTTCTTTACGGGAAAGTCCAAGAAGTGGTGTATGTCTCACAACCAGATGGGTTCGTTGATCTAGACTATCCAGATCGAGTTTACAAACTTGATAAGGCTTTATATGGGTTACATCAAGCTCCTAGGGCGTGGTACGAGACACTGTCTACACATCTGATCAAGAATGGTTTTGAGAGAGGTCAGATTGACAGTACACTGTTCATCAAGAGAAAGAAGGAAGATTTTCTGCTGGTACAGGTATATGTGGATGACATCATCTTTGGGTCATCAGATGAGAACATGTGTAAGGAGTTTGAACAGGTGATGAAGAGTAATTTTGAAATGAGTGCTATGGGTGAGCTATCTTACTTTCTGGGATTACAAGTTGAACAGAAGGAGGATGGGATGTTTATTCATCAAACAAAGTATGTGTATGACATTTTGGATCGGTTCAAAATGAATGATTGCTCTACTTTCAACACACCCATTTGCGAAAATCACAATCTCGGCCCAGATCATGAAAGTACTGAAGATGTTGATCCTACTCAATACAGGGCGATGATTGGTTCTCTAATGTACTTGACTGCTTCAAGACCTGACATCATGTTTGCCGTATGCTTGTGTGCCAGATATCAGGCGAATCCAAAAGAGTCACACATGAAAGCAGTGAAGCGTAATCTTCGTTACTTGAAGGGGAAACCTAAACTTGGGTTGTGGTATCCAGCTGATAGTGATTTGAGGTTCGTTGCTTACACTGATTCAGACTTTGGAGGATGCAAATCAAACAGAAAGTCTACAACAGGTGGTTGTCAGTTCTTAGGAGGCAGGATCGTGTCTTGGCAATGCAAGAAGCAATCCTGTGTGTCTACATCTACGTGTGAAGCTGAATATATTGCTGCGGGTAGCTGTTGCTCTCAGGTTCTCTGGATTCAACAGCAGATGCGCGATTACGGTTTGGATTTCACTCGTACTCCTATTATGATAGATAATAATGCCACCATATCAATCACAAACAATCCCGTAAAGCACAGTAGAACTAAACATATTGACATACGTCATCACTTTATACGGGATTGTGCTGAAAAACGTCTAATTGAATTACATCGAGTCGACACAGAAGATAACCTGGCAGATCTTTATACTAAAGCTTTTGACAGGGCTCGCTTTGAACACTTAGTCGAACTCAACGGGATGAGGAATCCTGAATAACTGTTTTTTCATAAGAATTTTGTAAATAGTTTACTGCTTTTCTTAAAAATCAAAAATAAATTTTTTTTTGAAAAATCAAAAACATAAAAAAAATAGAAAATCAAAAATGAGTTATCACTGTGTGAAAAAGAAGAAATGATAGTACATCAGCATGTTAGACTGTCACACTGAAACTGAAATTAAATTGCTTAAGTGTGATAGCAGCTTCATCATATGATGTACCAGTAGGCAAAAAGCATGAAATAATCAACTTACCAATGTGATATAAACTTAAATGAACTGTGTATGAGTGGGGAACACATCAGTGGTGTATGGTTTAATGACCTTAAATCTTGCGTTGATAGATTGCCAAAATCTGAAGTTTTGGGTCTTCATACTGTTATTTCATCTGGGGATATCAGGGGTGTCCTTCTGCTGCATCCAGATACATGCTGACCTAGACACACCCAGGATATCTTAAAAGAGCTAAAAATGCCAAAACCCTAAAAATGAAGAAGCTCTCATAGAGAGTCATTCAAAAAGTGCAAAATGCATAATTCGTACCAAAAATGGTATCTGTCTTAGCCCTCGATAAGATATTTTGGTCTCTCTGCTGTACGGAAGTACTGACCTGTTCACCAAGTATCTATCGTTGAAAAATAAAACGGATGAATTCAGTATACTCACCTACTACGATGAATCTTTGTGCATACCTTGATCGCGGGGGTATATCCTGAAGTGGGACACACTAAATATATCAGAATAAAATTACCTTAAAGTATCATACGGTAATGGTACTTGAAATGTTCATGCATTTTGTTTAGATGGACAAACATACTGGTAATCGTCTTGAACTGCTTTTCATGGAAAATTACATAAAGAATTAACTAATGGTGTGAAACAGTTTGATTATGCTGATATGATCTTCTTACAAGTGATTCTCACAAAAATAGAGTGTTTATTGCTTTTCGTATTTATTTGCTTTCAGAAAAATATAAAAATACAAAAATAGTGTCTTTTTCTGTTTAAAATTCTTAATGTACGGAAAACTGTTATTCGTGGAGGAGTTGTTACTGATAGGGGGAGACGGTGTTAGTAAGTGGGTTCAAAATTTTGAAATGATGCAGGTTATAAGGTGTTTGTTTAAAAATTTGTGCGTGTTGGTGCTTATTTTGAAAATGCTTAATCGGTTATACAGTTTAACTATCTCTTGAATAATAATAATTCTTTAACTATGTTGAAAAATTCTTATGGTTTCTCGAGATGTTTGTTTTATAGTATACAGATTGAAGCAGTTTGTTGATGAGAAGTTGCTTTGAAGAGATGAGGAGTTTGTTGCTGCTTGGTAGAGTCCTCCTTCTACAATGCAGAATGGATGCTGTGAAGACTTATTTGGAATGCTGAATCAAAACTTGGAAGATTTGGTGATTGGATACATCAGCTTAGGGGGAGTCTGTTGCTGACAGAATTCATGTTGAAGCTGACGCTATCCAAAGACCAAAAGACTGTGAGATTCTGAAGACTAAAGTTTCCTTTGCAAGCTATTGTCAAGGGGGAGTTTGTTGGTGCATGTTATGTGACAACAGCGTTGGATTGGTCTTTGGATATTAAACGAGTTTGGGCCGCGAAGACTTATGAAGACTGAATAGAATTCGAGTTTGTTGAAGCCCAATCTAGTCCAAGTTTGTATCAAGTTTTAGTCTATCTAGTTTAGCCCGAATTGTATCTAGAATTCGTATGGGCCTGGCCCAGTTCGAATTGTATGGTTGTGTGTATATAAACAACCTTTATCTAGAGTTTTAGGGTTAGACTTTTGGAGATTATTGAGAGCATTCGAATTGTGAGAGTTTTAGAACAAACAGAAATTGGCTGTTGGTTCGTGGAGATCTTTAGTGAATGTAAACGTTTACGTTGGATAATCATAGAAGATCAGTTGGTAAAACGTCTTGTGTTCTTGTTTCTGTTTGATAGATTTATCAAGGGGATTCCGCACCCTTGGTAGATTGTCAGTTTTGTTACGATCCATACGGGATAGGGACCTACACAAGTTGCCAGGGCCGGCCCAACAGGCCTGTAAGTCTAGGCAGTGGCCTAGGGCCTCCGAGAAAAAGGGCCTCCTATTTAAAAAAATTGTGTATTGTTTTGGGCCCAAAAAATCTGCATTTTTTATAAGTAGATAGAGAGCAAGGGACGTAATAAGGCCCTGGAAATTAAGCCCAAAACATCATTTATTATTGTCTTCGAGAAGCTAGAAGAGAACGGCGACAAAATTCAGAACTTGCAAAGCTTTTGCAACTAAGGCTTGAAAATATGAATGGCGATTAAACGAATCACGGGAAAAGAGGAAAGATTGTTAACCTGTCTGTGACATTTTATTTGGAAATCCAAACGGAAACTCCTACGGCAAATGGATTATGGATGGTTCTTGAATGAAACGGCTATTTCTTGTATGTAAGTATATAAGTGAGATCTAGTGATTTGTTTTATTTCTCATCCATTGCAAAGTTCAAAGAATCAACGAACTTGTTGCAAAATGTGGCAGTGGGTGTCAAAGTTCAAAGAATTTTAGTTTGGAACTTGCGGCTTGCTGTTTCAAAGTTCCAAATTAAATAACTTGTTTCAATTTTAAGTTCATATAACTTGCCAACTAACTTTCTTTTGTAGTTTTGCCTAAATTACTATTTAATAATTTTCTTTGTTGCCATTTGGTGTCTTTATTGTTGTTTCAATTTCAATAATTATTTTGTAGTTTGCCTAAATTTCAATTTGTTAAAATGCCAATTTGTTAGGAATTTGGATATTAATTTGTTAGGAATTTGGATATTAATTTGTTAGGATATTAGAAATCAATTTGTTAGGATGCTAATTTGTTATTTCAACTATTCAATGTCAAATCAAATCCTACTTTAAAATGATGCTATATGATCAAGTTTTCCAATCAAAGCAAATCTATTTTTTTACGAATTATACGAATACAAAGGGCCCAGACTTTATAGTTCGCTTAGGGCCTCTAATAACGTAAGAACGGCTCTGCAAGTTGCACATAAGTCTAATATGAATAACAAGAATATGATGTAAATAACTTCGTTTTTATTATGATCAATCGTCTCGGATTACAAATAGGCTCGAAAATAGAATACAACAAGAGTACAAGTATCAAAAGTAGAAAGTACAACAAAACTTGCAAAAAATAGGAAAGTACAAAAAAATGCGGAGCGTTACATCAAGAATACGGGCGGTGCATTAATCCTGTAGCTCTATAATTGTTAATGTAGGCTTGCAAAGTTAATGAGTATATAGACACAATGTATACATAGTATAAGAGTCTAACAAGTATAACATGTTTTCATGTTTAATTGTGGATAGAGTGTGATTTGAAGAATCAAGTATCATAGTGTTGCGTGTTTTTGTATAATGTACATGTTGCACCCAAAGTGATTAAAATGAAAATGGGATCAAGTATACTCATAGTTTTGCGTAGGGTTTCACGAAAACCGAGAGTTGTTGTGATGAAGTTCGAAGCATCGAGTCATGCTGAAATTAGTAAAGGGTGTTGGATCAGATCGTGAAATACAGAAATTTTATTAGTTAAAACGCTTAACAGTTCATTCATGCGGATGGACATAGTCCATT
Source organism: Helianthus tuberosus (assembly GCA_030545235.1). Lineage (NCBI taxonomy): Eukaryota > Viridiplantae > Streptophyta > Magnoliopsida > Asterales > Asteraceae > Helianthus > Helianthus tuberosus. Next base: position 11,097 of record JARYGA010051535.1, read on the forward strand.
CGTACGAACGGGGATTAATGTTAAAAACAGATCGGACTGCTAACGCTTGGTTATGAACTGATTTGGTTCTAAACAGTAGGGTAATTGTTTGGATTTAATCAAAATAGAAGGTAAAATGGTTAAATGTTGTAAACTGGTGTGAAACAGAAATCAGTTCCGATTTAAACAGAATGTACCCGTTCGTGCGGATAGACATAGTCCGTCCGTGTGAACCAACTGTCATGTTGAAAAATGGGTGTTTGATCCATTCAAAACAGATCATTTCTTGATGGAAATTAACCCTAATGCAGACCCTTAACTATGAATTGAGTTGAGGATCTGATGGGTTCCAGATTCCATCAAGATTGTGCAATAATCAGAAAGAAAGTTATGAATAAGTTGTAAAATGTTTAAGGTTTTATGAACTTTGATTCAATCTCGTATGTGTGATGCTCCAACAAAAGTTTTCCCAGGCAAACTAGCAGAAACCATCTTCGAGATAGGTGGAATCAAGAGGTTTTGTAAAAACGTTTAGGGATTGTGATTAAAATGCAAGAATTGAAATGAATGCAAAGGGAACATGAAGGAGAATTCTTACAACAGATTCTGATCGCCAAGGAGGGCTTTAGAGAAATGGGCGGGTGGAATAGTGGGATTGTGTGCCTATTTATAGGCTTCGGGGGAAAATTAGGGTTTCCTGATTTTTCGCGCGGACGCACACTACAAAAAAAAGTCCATTTAGTGGCACACACTTCTAGTGGCATTTAGCTTTTGTGCCACTTATTTAGGTTTTAGTGGCACTTTACGTGTGCCACATTTGCTTAGCACACGTTTGTAGTGGCATTTAGTCTTTATGACACTAATTTAGATTTTTAATGATACTTTTAATATGCCACTAAAATATTTGATAACTTTTAATGGTACTTTACGTATGCCACTATTTCCTAAGTGCTTCTAAATTCTAAAATCTTCTCTTAACCCTTCTTAAAACACTTTAGTAAAATGTGTCTTGAAATATTTTCCCTTCTAATATTAGTTTTTCCTCTTTACATCTCCCTCCAATATTAATTTTTCAATCACGTTTCACCAAAATTTATATTTATATTATTATATATAAACAATTTGCGTAGCTTCTTGTGAACAATCACTATTAGAATATCTATTTTTCTGTGAGCTTGGAAAACTTATTTTGGGCATCTGGGACCCCAAATCGCCCAAAATATATTTGTGTAATTATAGGAAATCAAGAATCGTCCAATTTTATAAGAATAACGCCCAAAAAAAGCGTATATTTCTAGGCGTATTAGGTTTCCCGCCCGGAACCGTTAGTTTTTTCTCCACTAAACTACCAAAATTTTCAACTAACAACTTCAAATACCTCTCAAATTTTCCCCCAACTATTAAGGGGGTGTTTGGGATTCCTTTTGCCGACTTCTCAAAAGTCCTTTTCAAGAGATGTTTGGGATTTATTTTTCCTTCAAAAGTCCTTCTAAGATGATTCTTAGATAATCTTTGGGATTCCTTTTAACTTCTAAGAAATTAATAAGTAAAAATTAACTCTAAAAAAAAACAAAAAAAAAAAAATTAACTCTAAAAATCCTTTTAAAAGAAATCCCAAATACCCACTAATTCCCTCCCAAAATTTTGAACTCCCTCTCAAAATCCGCCATAGGTTCCCACAAACCCAAATTTTCCCAAATTCCCTCTCAAAGCTTTGAAGTGGTCAGGAATTTCTCCATAGTTCATTTCCATCTGAGCATTCATTTCCAAATCTCGATTCGTGGTTCTGAAGTATCGTTTCATCAGTAAAATTCGAGCCATGAAGGTGGGAATTGTTGGAAAAATAGGTGAAAATAGCATTTTTCACAAATATAGGAAAATGATTTTTTCCTATTTTGGGCTAGAAATAAATATAATAAAATGAGCGGGTTTTATATATTTATTTGTGGGTTTGTGTTCTATGTTGGAAGACCTTCACAACGAACTAAACCACGTCCAAAACCGAGCTAAGATGAATGAAATATCGATGCTCAAAGTTGGGTGTTTGGAACATTCAATGCTGAAACAAAAGGGAAAGTAGCACCTTGTCCCACATCGGATGAGAGATGGAACTTAAAGGGGTATTTAAGTGGGAACTCTCCATCCTTATTGTTTCATGGAAGCACACACTAGTGTCCTCGCGAAGGGTGCGGAGCACCCTAACTCGCGCTCGCGCTCGCGCGCGCGCGCGTGGCGTGGGCAATGTGGCGCTTTGATGGCGCACTTTGCACTTCGCACGCTCGCATCGCCGCTTGAGAGCCGCCTTTGTATTTTTGACCACGTGCGCGTGGTGGAGCACAAGGGTTGCAAGGACCAAGTGGAAGGTGATGCGGCGCATGACGTGGCAGTCATGCGCATGCGCGCGCGAGTACACATGGCACGGAGGCGCGCGGGTGCACGCATGGTGCATGGTCCTGCTGTGTCGTGCGCGGCGCACCAGAGTGAACCAATACGGCGCGACTATGTGGCGCGCTCGTATAGGCGCACATGGTGACGTGGCGCATGCGCGCATGGCTGTGAGCCAAGAGGCCGCACCGCGCATGGGCGTGCACACTGTCACACCCTGGCTTTGCGGAAGCGTGGTTAATTTTGGTGTGACTTCTTAATACCATAGCTTAATCATACCAAAGCTATATGAGTTAAAAACATGCAAGATCATCCATTAAGTTTCGAAAACCAAACACAATACCATTGTTTTAACATACCCTGACAAACATAATCTTGTTCAACAAACATTACCAACTAAAACATAACACAAATGTGGTTTAAGGATTGTGTCTTGTCCAGGAAAGAGACACATATCCTAAACCCCGGATGACCTTGGAAACTAGTGCAGCGGAAAACATGCCATACCGTGCCAGATCTCGTTAATTTCCTGAAATACATGTAAGTTGAAAAATCAACAATAATGTTGAGCGAGTTCATGTGCAAGTGAGTAAGTAAAACACTTGTAAGTATAAAAGTTCCCTGGTATGTAGCAGTGTAAGGAAAAGAGATCACCAATGGTTTGCAAGGCCATTAGCATGTTGTGAAATGCAAGTAGGAAGACACAACCCTAGCCGATTTTTGCGTTGGGCAACCAAGTCACTCCAGGTCCGTTCTGTTGGTCCTCAGAGAGGTCCGTTCTGTTGGGCCTAGAGCTGGGCTCGCTACACCCAGATAGATCTACCGCTTAAGTCCCTCGGTGTTCTAACTACCCATTCACATGATCTAAGTAGTAAACCTCCTTACGTTAACATACCGTGTATAATAGTACTTGTAAACAAAGTAACATGTATTTCACCCCCGCAGTTAAGAAAACTGAAAACAGTTAGAGAAAAGGGGGACATGAACTCACAGTGAAGCGTCTCTACCAAGTATCCCTGAATCAGAAAGCTGCGCGACGACCTACAAGTGCTAATTCTATTAGACGGACGGCCGTGCTTTAGCTTTATAGTTTATGTTTTTGGGAAATAGTTAGACAACTATTTCGTGTTTACTTTTTGTAAATACTTGGTAGTTATATTCCTTCCCAAGGATGGGGGATACAATACATGTGCGTAAGTTACGTTTTAACAATCGTGTGGTAATGTAATTACCGGTGTAACTTATATATTCATAGTGAAAGCGTTCGCAAAGTTTTGGAATCATTAACGCTTGTAAATATTATTTTCACCCTAAAATAATATTTATGTATTTTCACAAAATAATCATAAACAGTGTTGTGACAAAATATACTTATCACGTTATATTTAGTGAAAATCCCACCTCCGAATATTTAGTAACCAAGGTCATGGCGAAATTTATATTTCGAAAATGTGTCAAAAATAGTTCTAACACTTGTTGTGTAAATAATTCTAAGTGTTAGGTTTTTAGGAAAATTTCGCCAGAGTTTCCTCTGTAACTGGAGGTGGCCACGCTTTCAAGCGTATCATTTTCTTTTAACAAATCAGTTCAACAACTTCTTTAATCAATCAAACAATTTCCGACACATCAAACTAGTCGACAAGTATGTAAATTGCATAATCGCATGAACTTGTAGTTTTTCCGCATCTATAATGTGAATCCCATTATATTTTGTAGATCTTTATTTAAAGTAACTTTAATCTCGTAAAAACCTCGTGTTTAAAGAAATCCGTCTTTACAACTTCTAGTAACAAGTGACAAAGCTAGTCCTTTGTCGGATCTTTTTGTTTCACAAGTGTTTACACACTTGTGGTTTATAAAAATATCATATTTGTTAGTGTAAGATCCTTCTTTGTAATACATGGTTTCTTTAACGTGTGGTTCTTTGAAAATACCACTTGCAGATACGTAGATCCGCTAGTTTTAAACACTATTGTACAAGTTAAATCACTTTTACACAAGTAAAATATTTTTACACAAGTTCATGTCTCATGTGTGGTAGAGTTTCACCTTTTAACCCTTGTGCTAACCAAAACAAGCTTATGTTAAGATCAACGATCTTACCAAACCGGGTTAAATGGTGATCCGAGCTACCACAATCATAGATCGGGTCTAGATAAACACATCTTCCAAATACTACAACTTTTACACAAGTTACAAGCTATTATCCACCATTTTCATACTTTTTACTAGACTTTAAAGCTTCAAAATGTATGTTAACGATATTTAACCGACACGAACCCTTTTAACCACTTTAGATAAGTGTAAAAACGAGTTTTAAATGATATACCTCTAGCTCAAGGCTAGGGAAGATTCTTGATGAAAAACGTGTGGATAAAAGCTAACGAAAGAGGTCCTTCGTGTTCCGCTTGCTCCGAGGCTCCTAATATGCGACCTTTTTCACTTGTATGATGATGGAATGCAAGAACCAAGATCGAAAATGATGGATAAGGGGAGTGGGGTGTTCGGCCGAGAGGTAGAGAGGGCAAGAGAGAGTGAGTGGAAGTTGGTGTTTGAAGTGATAATTATCTAGTGAGTTAAGTGCTTATTTATAGGCAAGTTTAGATGGTATTATCCCATGGTTAATGTGTCTCCATGATACTAAACATAGTTTAATAAAATAATCAACCTTGTACTTGTGTGTTTCCCCTAGTTAAGGCCGATCACATCAAGGGGGGGGGGGGTCTTGGTTCGATTATAAGTAGATAGTTAGGAAGAAGATTAGGTTAAATAGGTTAGTTTAGTATTTAACCTCGTTAGTAATATAAAGCGTGTTATGACGGGTGTTAGGGTAATCAGGGACCCTAACTGGCTCAGAAAAAATATAATTAGTGAAAATAGTAATATTTTCATGTTCCGGGTAAAGTCCGGGTGTCCGGTTGGATAGTAATCCGTTAAAGCGTTACAAAAGCTTTAAAGTGTCGTTATTGTTATCTTTAGTGACACATCTTGTTTCCAACACTTTAGAAAGTGTCTAGTAGTATTTTCCCCATATTTTGGCACTTTACTAGTCAGCTAAAAGCTGGATTATTTATTAAAGTGCTGTGTTTTGTACTTAAAGTACGTTTTAGGCACATCCAATCAGTGTATCTTATTCCTAGAGACGCAGCTTCACAACCCTTATAACCCTACACTCACTACCAGTGTAGTCAGATATCTCAGGCTCTTCTAGGCCTTGGAGGCAGTGTTTGCCTGATGCTGGCTTTATCAGCATGTTCAATAGGTTACCCGTGTATTGTGCTACTGTGCTTTTTGTGCATCATGTTTGTCACTAAGGTTCAGCATATAAATATTGTAGTGACAGCAAGCAAGTATGATGCAAGTAAGTTCATGTATCAGTATTCAAGTAGCAGTTCATCAGCTAGTTCAAACAAGCACAGTAATTAAGCAGTAATTAATCATTAATTAAATCGTACGGATACCTGGTTTAGTGCGGGTTGTCACATTCTCCCCCCGTTAAATAAATTTCGTCCCGAAATTTAAGTTCTGCTTGTAGATGCAGAGTTCTTAGGAAATAAGTGGGGGTATTTCTCTTTCATCCGGTCCTCACGTTCCCAGGTGAATTCAGGACCATGTCTGGCATTCCAACGAACTTTGACGAGCTTGACACTGCTCCGGCGGGTCTTGTTAACTTTCCAATCTGTGACCTCGACAGGTTCTTCAACGAAGTGGAGCGTGTCGTCAATATGAATCTCGTCGGTGGGAATGGCAACGTCAACTTGAGTTGGACTTTTCTTTTGATTGGATACATGAAATGTATCGTGAACACCATTTAGTTCAGCGGGTAGGTCCAACTTGTATGCTACTGTCCCAATTCTTTCCAGAATTCTGAAGGGACCAATGTAGCGCGGATTTAACTTCCCACGCTTTCCAAAGCGTGCCACCCCCTTCCAGGGTGAAACTTTCAATAGCACCATTTCTCCAACTTGGAAATCCACATGTTTCCGGTCTGGATCCGCGTAGGCCTTTTGTCTGTGGCGAGCTGCTTCGATGCGTTTAAGAATTTGCGCAATCTTGTCTGTCGTCTCTTGGACGATTTCGGGACCAGCAAGCTGCCTATCACCTGCGTCAGACCAACATAGTGGTGATCGGCACTTGCGTCCGTATAGGGCTTCAAATGGCGCGACACCAATACTGGTGTGGTAGCTGTTGTTGTATGAGAATTCAACCAAAGGTAAATGTTTATCCCAGCTACCGCCCAAATCCATAACACATGCCCTCAGCATGTCTTCCAAAGTTTGAATCGTTCGCTCGCTCTGGCCGTCAGTTTGCGGATGAAACGCAGTGCTCAGATTCAACTGTGAGCCAAAGGCTTCTTGAAAGGATTGCCATATCCTTGACACAAACCTTCCGTCTCTATCAGAGATGATTGAGAGAGGTACTCCATGGCGTGCTACGATCTCTCTCATGTAAATTTCCGCAAGTTTACTAGTACTGTCTTTCTCCTTTATTGGCAGAAAGTGTGCGGATTTTGTTAGGCGGTCAACTATTACCCATATCATATCATGGCCTCTTGGCGTTCTTGGCAATTTCGTAACAAAATCCATTGAGATTTGTTCCCATTTCCACTTGGGAATCTCAGGTTGTTGCAGCAGCCCCGAAGGCTTCTGGTATTCCGCTTTAACTTTAGCGCATGTTAAACATTTGCTCACATAAACAGCAATGTCGCCTTTCATCCTAGGCCACCAATAATAACTTTTGAGATCCTGGTACATCTTATCCGATCCAGGGTGGATAGAGTACCGTGATTTGTGAGCTTCATCAAAGATAACCTTCCTTAAATCACCAAACAGAGGAACCCAAATCCTTTTCTCAAAACATAACGTTCCTTCCTCGTTTGGTACAAAAAGCTTCTCCATCCCACGGAGATATTCCTCTTCAAGATTCCCTTCCTTGAGAGCTTCCTTTTGTGCGGCACGAATGCGCAAGGAAAGATCGGTTCGTATAATCATTTCCAAAGCCCTAACCCTTATGGGTTTGATCCTTTCCTTTCGACTTAGGGCATCGGCGACTACATTCGCCTTCCCTGGGTGATACTTAATCTCGCAGTCGTAGTCGTTTAGCAACTCAACCCATCGTCTTTGCCTCATATTCAACTCCTTCTGGTTGAATATATGCTGTAGGCTCTTATGATCTGTGAAGATTGTGCATTTCGTACCATACAGGTAGTGTCTCCAGATCTTTAAGGCAAAAACCACTGCGCCAAGCTCTAAATCGTGTGTGGTATAGTTCTTTTCGTGCACTTTCAACTGACGCGATGCGTAAGCAATAACCTTCTGGCGTTGCATCAACACGCAACCCAATCCTTGTCGCGATGCGTCGCAGTATACCACAAAATCGTCAGTACCTTCCGGTAGAGCTAAGATTGGCGCGTTGCAGAGCTTATCTTTCAGTACCTGAAATGCTTCATCCTGTTTGATTCCCCAATCAAACGTCTTATCTTTCTGTGTGAGTAGCGTCAATGGTTGAGCGATCTTCGAAAAGTCCTCAATGAACCTTCGATAGTAGCCAGCCAAACCCAAGAATTGTCGAATCTCGGTTGGCGTCGTAGGCGTTTCCCAATTCTTGATCGCCTCGATCTTTGTTGGGTCCACGTGGATTCCATCTCCATTTACCACATGCCCAAGGAATTGGACTTCGCGTAGCCAAAACTCGCACTTGGAGAATTTGGCGTACAGTTGTTCCTTCTTTAACAGCTCCAAAATGGCTCTAAGATGCTGTTCGTGTTCAGCCTTCGTTTTCGAATAAATCAAGATGTCATCAATAAACACAATCACGAACTTGTCTAAGTATGGCTTGCAAACTCTATTCATTAGATCCATGAAGACTGCAGGTGCGTTTGTCAAACCGAATGGCATAACGAGGAACTCGTAGTGTCCATAAGGAGTTCTGAAGGCTGTCTTGGGAATGCTTTCCTCTTGTATCCTCAACTGATGGTATCCAGATCGAAGATCGATCTTAGAGTAAAAGCTTGAGCCTTGCAGTTGATCAAACAGATCATCGATTCTTGGCAGAGGGTACCTATTCTTGATCGTCAGCTTGTTCAATTCTCTGTAGTCAATGCACATTCGGAAACTACCGTCCTTCTTCTTGACAAACAAGACCGGAGCTCCCCAAGGCGAGAAGCTTGGTCGGATAAAACCCTTGTCTAACAACTCTTGAAGTTGTGTCGACAATTCCTGCATCTCAGACGGCGCAAGTCTGTAAGGTGCCTTAGCTACAGGCGCGGCGCCTGGAACTAAGTCAATGTGAAACTCTACTTGCCTCAGAGGCGGCAGTCCAGGTAAGTCTTCTGGGAAGACTTCTGGGTATTCCCTCACGACAGGGATGTCTTCGATTCTTGGCTCAGCAGCCTTCTTGTCCACAATGTGTGCCAGAAAAGCAACACATCCTTTCTGTAAGCACTTCCTTGCTTTCAAGCAGCTGATAATCCTTAGTGGTGTGTCACGCTTCTCTCCATGAACCACAATTGTCTCACCATCATCGGTTGGGATACGAACAACTTTCTCGTGACATACTATCTCTGCCTTGTTGCCAGACAACCAATCCATTCCTACCACCACGTCGAAGCTTCCCAATTGGACTGGTAGTAGATCCAAAGTAAACTCACGTTCTCCCAATTCTATCACACAGCCTCTGATAACTTCGTTTGCTTCAACTAACTTTCCATTGGCCAATTCGATCGAGTAGGGAATGTCTAACTTATTAGCGGCTAACCCAAGCATATTCTTAAATTCTAACGATACGAAGCTAAAATCGGCACCAGTATCAAATAAAACGGATGCATAGCGTTGATTGATAGGGAACGTACCAGTAACAACATTGGGATCCTGGCGCGCTTCCCTAGCTTCGAGTTGGAACACCCTTCCACGGGCTTGGTTCAACGTTGGGCAATTCTTCTTAAAATGCCCGATTTCTCCGCAGTTATAGCATCCAAGTCTCTGCCCGTTTCCACCTCCAATTCCAGCTGGGTTGTTGTTCTGGTTTGCATTGCCAGCCTGATTCACATTGTTGCCTCGATTTCCGTTTCCTCCGTAGTTTCCTTGTGGGCGGTTTCCATTTCCACCACGGTTATCATTCCTATTTCCAAATCCTCCCTGGCCTCCACGGCCAGCACCAACCCAACAAGAATCCTTCAGGTGACCACGTTTCCCACATACCTCACATACTTTTAGCCCACATTGACCAGAATGGTGACGCTGGCAGGCATTACACTTGGGCTGGGTGCCCATATATCCTCTTCCTTTCCTTCCACTACCAGCTGTAACCTGAGCTGGTGCATTTGGTTCCCCTTTCTTACCAACACTGCCAATGCCCAGTTTAAAGTTCGAGAACTTTCTTTTGTTGCCTCCTGATGACTCCACGTGAGTCTCTGCCTTCTTCGTCTTGATCTCATCAAACTTGTTCAAACGAATTGCCTCCTCGGTGAGAGCCACGCTCAAATCGATGGCTTCAGTGATAGTCGCTGGTTTGGAGGAGGTTACCATGCTTATGATTTGGGGAGCCAAACCCCAAATGAAGCGCTCGATTCGCTTGTATTCTGGCGTAACCATGTAAGGAACCACTTGAGATAAGTCATGGAATCTTTGAACGTACTCCGCTACCTTTGGACCGTCCATTTTCAAGTGCCAGAACTCGGTCTCCAATCGCTGGATTTCTGCGCGGGAACAGTACTTCTTGCGCATGAGTTCCTTTAGCTCGGTCCAGGTCAGCGCGTAGGAAGCAGCCTCGCCTAGTGTTTGTACTTGTTGATTCCACCAGGATAGGGCTCCATCTAGAAATAGCCCTGAGATATAAGTGACTTGCTGATCTAACGCGCATTTGCTCATGCGTAAGACAGAATCGGTTTTCTCAGCCCAGCGGGTAAAGGCAACTGCACCTCCTGTGCCATCGAAGTTGACCGGTTTGCAGTCTAGAAACTGCTTGTAGGTGCATCCTGCACGTATGTTAAAACATGTGTTTGGCATTAGCATCATTGCTAAAAATTTCCAACTAGATCATGGTAGGTCCAAATGGCTTGGTATTACCGTGAGGTGGATTGTTATTGCCTTGGTTAACACTCCCGCTCGCTCCTGGCTGAGAAGCTGCGTACTGCGCTATGGCAGCAGCAATGATTTGTTGTAGCTCTTCCTGAGTGGTAGGCATAGGCTGTTGTTGACGTCTTGGCGGCATCTTCTAAAAGATGGTTTACGTTGGTCAGGCCATAGCGAAATGTACGTATATAGTAATAGTAATAGCACGTAATATCTCATGTCATAAATACATCACAAATATCAATCACCCATATCTCATGTCATAAAAGTGCAAATAAGTAATCAAGCGAAACAGTTGTGATGAGAATAATGCGATTGTCATATATCAAGACCACATGGTAAGTGTATCAGTACATCATAGTGTCATACAATCATCCATCAACTAGGGGCTACATCACCCCTGTCCAAAAACCATAACAAATCAGTGTCAAATACAACATCAGATACAAGTCAACAAAAGTCAGAATCAACTGTGGTCTCCAAAATGCTGTGCAATCCAACAATCGCCGTCTTCTCATCCTCGTCTACCCAAATAGTAACTGGTGAGCTCTACGCAGATGGTGGTGGAGGAGGGGGAAAGTGAGTATAAAACAACCGACGCAACTGGAGCCAGTCCTCCTCCTGGGCTCGCTGTGTACGGATGATGGAAGCAATCTGCTGCTCTAATGTAAAGAGACGGGCAGCAAAATCTGGAGGTAAAGGTCGAAACGGCTGTAGAGGGGAGTGTGTCTGACCATGACACTGGCAAGACAGCCGAGCTCCCTCGAGCTCCTGGATACGCTGTGTGTGGGACTCGTGCTGTGCGACAAAGGACATCAAGACGTCCTTGATAGTGTGTCCCCTGTGAAAAGCATGGTAGGGGTCAGTAGGTGGCATACCAGAGCCAAGTGCCCAAAGAAATGGCTCGCTAGTGGGGTCGAAAGGTGCCACGTGAAATGGAGTAAAAGTGGGTGGAACGGATGACGTCTGAGGCATGAATGGGATAGGCATCGGTACATGTCCATCAGGGTGGGCTGAAGAACCCTCTCCAGGCCCTGCTGGAGGTACAAACATAGGAGCCTGAAATGAAAAGTCAATATGTGGTGCAACAGGAATCTGTGGAGGAAAAGGTGGAACATCCTCATCAGCCGGTATCCATCCGTGCTGTGCAGACTCATCCGGTGGATCCATATGTGCCGCGAACAGTGCATGTCCGGGCTCTAGTGGGACGGGATCAAGTAAGGGAGCAACAACAGGGTGAACGGGTGCAAGGTGCTCTATAGGATGGTCAGCAGGTATATCACCAACGGGTAAAGGAACAACGGGATCAATAGCAACATGATCGCCCTCAATCACAGGAACATCTACAGGGAGATCAGCAACAACAGGCTCAAAAGGGATATCAGCATGTACTGGGTCATGCTCGGGTATAGGGTCTAGAGCGGCTGCCTGCTCAGGAGCAACGGCAGGCTCGAAGTCATCAAAAGCCATGTCAAAATCAAAATCTGGGTCAACAGGATCAAATAGGTCAACAGGGTCTGCTGGATCCTCCATAAACTGGTCCATCGGAACAAACTCTATGTCACGATCAGGGTCGAATCCTGGGGGAAACATAGGATCGGAATCCCCCTCATCATCATGGTCAAAAGCGAAACTGGGGATAGGGGCAACAGAAGATGCCTGATCAGGATCTGATCCATGAGAGAAGTGCTGCGCACTCTGGACGTGTGAGGGTACAGAGGCCACAGACTCAAAGGAGTCCGCGACTGGGGAGTGAGTAGGTGACTCCGCGGCAGGAGCATCTGCGATCAACAAGGGATCGGCAGCAGGAAGGGCCTCGCCCTGAGCATCCTCCTCGAAAGGCTCCTCATCAAACATATCAACATCATCATCCTCGTCGTCGATGGGCAAGTCGTAAGCTGGGTACGCAGCCAGCGGTATAAGAGCAGGGATCAATGCAAGTGGTAGATCCCCGGCGATAGGACCATCTGCGAGCTCGCCAGCACCGTCAGGTAGTGCAAAGGGCTGGAAATCGTCCTCATCTGTGCTAGTGAAGTCGGACGTGTAAACCTCGTGCTCCGATGACTCAATGTCGTCTGAAACGATAGGTCTAGGGCCTGTGGTGCCTGAACCACCAGTGTCTGCAGAATCCATGTGTCTGTAACATATACAAACATGCACAAATAGTCAATCATAAATCAAGTAATCACATAAGTCACCAAGTAAGGTATCACGTAATTCTCCTAGTCTTACTAGCCAATTTCATCCAGTCTATAAGACTGCTCTATCCTCCACCTTGATCACTTAGATCGATCCTCGGTCTCCTTGACCGAGCATTCAGTCGTCATGACTGAACCTACTCTTCCTAGCCTTGCTAGACCACTACCTTGGTCACCTAGACCAAACCTCGATCCTCCAGATCGAGCCTTATAACAAACCAACGTGCTCAACTACTTCGATCACCTCGATCCTCCAGACCGATCCTCAGCCCTCCAAGCTGAGCCTATAATTAATAAAATGTGCTCAACATTCGTTTGTAAAAAGTTTTGGATCTGGACTTAAGTGGTATGCAGAAAAATGTTTTCGTGAGAGCCCTAGTGATCATAGTCTAGACTCGAGAAAGAATCCTAGTTCGCTATGATCAGAGCTCTGATACCAAGCTGTCACACCCTGGCTTTGCGGAAGCGTGGTTAATTTTGGTGTGACTTCTTAATACCATAGCTTAATCATACCAAAGCTATATGAGTTAAAAACATGCAAGATCATCCATTAAGTTTCGAAAACCAAACACAATACCATTGTTTTAACATACCCTGACAAACATAATCTTGTTCAACAAACATTACCAACTAAAACATAACACAAATGTGGTTTAAGGATTGTGTCTTGTCCAGGAAAGAGACACATCTCCTAAACCCCGGATGACCTTGGAAACTAGTGCAGCGGAAAACATGCCATACCGTGCCAGATCTCGTTAATTTCCTGAAATACATGTAAGTTGAAAAATCAACAATAATGTTGAGCGAGTTCATGTGCAAGTGAGTAAGTAAAACACTTGTAAGTATAAAAGTTCCCTGGTATGTAGCAGTGTAAGGAAAAGAGATCACCAATGGTTTGCAAGGCCATTAGCATGTTGTGAAATGCAAGTAGGAAGACACAACCCTAGCCGATTTTTGCGTTGGGCAACCAAGTCACTCCAGGTCCGTTCTGTTGGTCCTCAGAGAGGTCCGTTCTGTTGGGCCTAGAGCTGGGCTCGCTACACCCAGATAGATCTACCGCTTAAGTCCCTCGGTGTTCTAACTACCCATTCACATGATCTAAGTAGTAAACCTCCTTACGTTAACATACCGTGTATAATAGTACTTGTAAACAAAGTAACATGTATTTCACCCCCGCAGTTAAGAAAACTGAAAACAGTTAGAGAAAAGGGGACATGAACTCACAGTGAAGCGTCTCTACCAAGTATCCCTGAATCAGAAAGCTGCGCGACGACCTACAAGTGCTAATTCTATTAGACGGACGGCCGTGCTTTAGCTTTATAGTTTATGTTTTTGGGAAATAGTTAGACAACTATTTCGTGTTTACTTTTTGTAAATACTTGGTAGTTATATTCCTTCCCAAGGATGGGGGATACAATACATGTGCGTAAGTTACGTTTTAACAATCGTGTGGTAATGTAATTACCGGTGTAACTTATATATTCATAGTGAAAGCGTTCGCAAAGTTTTGGAATCATTAACGCTTGTAAATATTATTTTCACCCTAAAATAATATTTATGTATTTTCACAAAATAATCATAAACAGTGTTGTGACAAAATATACTTATCACGTTATATTTAGTGAAAATCCCACCTCCGAATATTTAGTAACCAAGGTCATGGCGAAATTTATATTTCGAAAATGTGTCAAAAATAGTTCTAACACTTGTTGTGTAAATAATTCTAAGTGTTAGGTTTTTAGGAAAATTTCGCCAGAGTTTCCTCTGTAACTGGAGGTGGCCACGCTTTCAAGCGTATCATTTTCTTTTAACAAATCAGTTCAACAACTTCTTTAATCAATCAAACAATTTCCGACACATCAAACTAGTCGACAAGTATGTAAATTGCATAATCGCATGAACTTGTAGTTTTTCCGCATCTATAATGTGAATCCCATTATATTTTGTAGATCTTTATTTAAAGTAACTTTAATCTCGTAAAAACCTCGTGTTTAAAGAAATCCGTCTTTACAACTTCTAGTAACAAGTGACAAAGCTAGTCCTTTGTCGGATCTTTTTGTTTCACAAGTGTTTACACACTTGTGGTTTATAAAAATATCATATTTGTTAGTGTAAGATCCTTCTTTGTAATACATGGTTTCTTTAACGTGTGGTTCTTTGAAAATACCACTTGCAGATACGTAGATCCGCTAGTTTTAAACACTATTGTACAAGTTAAATCACTTTTACACAAGTAAAATATTTTTACACAAGTTCATGTCTCATGTGTGGTAGAGTTTCACCTTTTAACCCTTGTGCTAACCAAAACAAGCTTATGTTAAGATCAACGATCTTACCAAACCGGGTTAAATGGTGATCCGAGCTACCACAATCATAGATCGGGTCTAGATAAACACATCTTCCAAATACTACAACTTTTACACAAGTTACAAGCTATTATCCACCATTTTCATACTTTTTACTAGACTTTAAAGCTTCAAAATGTATGTTAACGATATTTAACCGACACGAACCCTTTTAACCACTTTAGATAAGTGTAAAACGAGTTTTAAATGATATACCTCTAGCTCAAGGCTAGGGAAGATTATTGATGAAAAACGCGTGGATAAAAGCTAACGAAAGAGGTCCTTCGTGTTCCGCTTGCTCCGAGGCTCCTAATATGCGACCTTTTTCACTTGTATGATGATGGAATGCAAGAACCAAGATCGAAAATGATGGATAAGGGGAGTGGGGTGTTCGGCCGAGAGGTAGAGAGGGCAAGAGAGAGTGAGTGGAAGTTGGTGTTTGAAGTGATAATTATCTAGTGAGTTAAGTGCTTATTTATAGGCAAGTTTAGATGGTATTATCCCATGGTTAATGTGTCTCCATGATACTAAACATAGTTTAATAAAATAATCAACCTTGTACTTGTGTGTTTCCCCTAGTTAAGGCCGATCACATCAAGGGGGGGGGGGGGTCTTGGTTCGATTATAAGTAGATAGTTAGGAAGAAGATTAGGTTAAATAGGTTAGTTTAGTATTTAACCTCGTTAGTAATATAAAGCGTGTTATGACGGGTGTTAGGGTAATCAGGGACCCTAACTGGCTCAGAAAAAATATAATTAGTGAAAATAGTAATATTTTCATGTTCCGGGTAAAGTCCGGGTGTCCGGTTGGATAGTAATCCGTTAAAGCGTTACAAAAGCTTTAAAGTGTCGTTATTGTTATCTTTAGTGACACATCTTGTTTCCAACACTTTAGAAAGTGTCTAGTAGTATTTTCCCCATATTTTGGCACTTTACTAGTCAGCTAAAAGCTAGATTATTTATTAAAGTGCTGTGTTTTGTACTTAAAGTACGTTTTAGGCACATCCCATCAGTGTATCTTATTCCTAGAGACGCAGCTTCACAACCCTTATAACCCTACACTCACTACCAGTGTAGTCAGATATCTCAGGCTCTTCTAGGCCTTGGAGGCAGTGTTTGCCTGATGCTGGCTTTATCAGCATGTTCAATAGGTTACCCGTGTATTGTGCTACTGTGCTTTTTGTGCATCATGTTTGTCACTAAGGTTCAGCATATAAATATTGTAGTGACAGCAAGCAAGTATGATGCAAGTAAGTTCATGTATCAGTATTCAAGTAGCAGTTCATCAGCTAGTTCAAACAAGCACAGTAATTAAGCAGTAATTAATCATTAATTAAATCGTACGGATACCTGGTTTAGTGCGGGTTGTCACACACACCTGGGCGCGCGCGCGCAGAAAGCTTCCAGCATTGAATAACAGAGCAGTTTCAGTCCAGCTTCGTAACTGACGAGTTAACTGGCTTTGACTGAGAATTAAATGACGTATTAAATTGCATTGAAGACGTTTAATGCAATTTAAACCTCTCTTTAATTCGTTTTTTGACTGTTTCGATTTAGGAGCTGTATATATACAGCTCCATACCCACTTCAGAAGGAGACAAGTAACAACAACAGCAAACAACTCTCTCTCTACTACTTGTGATCTTCTTTTCTTGCAGTTTCAAGGTAACCTTCGGGTTGTAGGTCTACTCCGGCAGTACCACTGCTCCGGCTGTTGTACCCTGGGAAACAAAACGAGTACTCTTGGGAGACTCGGAATTTGTTTTAAGGGAAGCGTGTTGAACACGTGCCTCAGTCCAACTCTGCTTCTACACCTTTCTTGTATTTTGGATTTTTCAGTTGTAATAGTACTTGTGTTTCAGCTTTCTTATTTCTGAATTGTAATCTTGTAATTAAATTTGTTTATTTTATTTAATTTATGCGAACGGATCCTACAATCTTAAAACAAATTTTTAAAACCGTTCGTCTATCAAAACCATTCTGTTTGTGATTCAACCCAGTTTTGTTTTCACTCAGTTTGTGTTTTAAAAACATATTTTTTTTTGGTTTTCATCTTCAAAGGAGCGACTTTGGTTGAAAACCATTCTGGTTACATTCAGAATTTGTCCTAAAAATTTGCTAAACTTTCTGATTTGGTCTTCAAAGTTGGACTTAGAAGCCAATTAGTAAGTTCTAAATATTTTAAATTTTCTGTTTTTGGTCTTCAAAGTTGGACTTAGAAGCCGAAACAGTAAATTGTGGTAAAATTAAAATTTAGTAGTTTCCTTCTGGTTTGTGCGTAAATCAGAATTTTTTGACTAAAAATTTTAATTTTAATTTTTTCAGAATGTCGACCTCAAACAACAACAATACGAATGTTGTAGTTGGAACCCCTGCCAACACTGTGGGAGCGTCCACAGTGGCAAATCATGCTGAAAGACCTGAGAAGTTCTCGGGTTTACACTTCAAGCGGTGGCAACAAAAGATGTTCTTCTACTTGACCACCATGAACCTTGCGAGGTTCTTGACGGAAACCGCTCCCCAACCTGCGGAAGGGGAGACCGACGCTCAGGCTCTGAGCGCGGTAGATGCGTGGAAGCATTCGGATTTCATATGTCGAGGCTATGTACTCAACGGTCTCTCGGATGCCCTGTATAATGTGTACTATAATATCAAGACTTCCAAAGAGTTATGGGAGTCCTTGGAGAAAAAGTACAAAACGGAGGATGCGGGAACAAAGAAATTTGTTGTCGCCCGTTTCTTGGACTTCAAAATGGTTGATAACAAGCCGGTTATGAACCAAGTCCAAGAGTTGCAAATTATACTAAATGACATCCATGCCGAGGGAATGGTACTTAGCGAGACATTTCAAGTGGCAGCCATGATTGAGAAATTACCTCCTGCTTGGTTGGATTTTAAGAATTATCTTAAACACAAGCGGAAGGAAATGTCGGTGGAGGACCTTGTTCTTCGTCTTCGTATAGAAGAGGAGAATAGGATCGCCCTAAAAAACAGCCTTGTGCAGCCTAGTGCTAGTGCAAACGTGGTTGAGCATGGGCAATCCTCTAAAGGCGCAAAGGGTAAGGGGAAAAAGGACAAAGGGAAAGCAAAGGCTAGCAAACTTGGACCGAAGAAAGGGGTTGTGAAAAAGAAACCTCCAACGTTCCAAGGGACTTGTTACAACTGTGACGAGCCGGGGCATCGGGCTAACCAATGCAAGAAACCAAAGCGTGAGCGTGCGCACATGGTGGATGAAGACGGAATGCCTTTGGTGGCAATGATTTCCGACAAAAGTGCAATGATGGATGAGGTCAATACGGTGACCAATACTCCAAAAGGTTGGTGGGTTGATACGGGAGCGACCCGTCATGTTTGTGCAGACAAAACCCTCTTTACCACCTTCAAGGCGCTTGAAGGAGATGAGAAGCTGTATATGGGCAATGCAGCCACCGCCGACATCATGGGTGAAGGAACGGTGATCTTGAAGTGGACCTCAGGAAAGGAGCTCACTCTAAGCAACGTGTTGTATGTCCCGGACTTGCGGAAGAATATAGTCTCGGGATGGTTGCTTAACAAGTTTGGATTTCGTTTAGTATTTGAGAGCGATCAATTTGTACTTACTAAACGAGGAATGTATGTTGGTAAGGGCTACGCCCAAAACGGCATGTTTAAATTGAATGTAATGGCTGTCAAAAAGATGAATAAAATTGCTACTACTTCTACTTATATGCTTGAGTTTTCTGATTCAAATAAATGGCATGGTAGATTAGGTCACGTTAATTTTAATTCAATACGACGTTTAATCAATTTAAATTGTATACCAACATTCCATATTGATTCACACTATAAATGTGAAACTTGTGTAGAATCCAAACTTACAAGAACATCATCCAAATCGGTTGAACGAATAACCGAACCCCTTGATTTAATTCACACCGATATTTGTGATTTAAAAGCGGTACCCACAAGAGGTGGAAATAAGTACTTTATCACGTTTATTGACGATAGTACTAAATATTGCTATGTGTATTTACTAAAAAGTAAAGATGAAGCAATAACTAAATTTATCTTGTATAAAAATGAAGTTGAGAATCAACTTCAAAAGAAGATAAAAGCTTTGCGAAGCGATCGAGGAGGCGAATATGTTGCACCTTTTGCCGAGTTATGCACAAAAAGTGGCATAGTACATGAGTGTACACCTCCTTATTCTCCACAATCAAATGGCGTGGCGGAACGAAAGAACCGCACATTGAAAGAAATGATGAACGCCATGTTGATAAGTTCTGGGGTGAGCCATGACATGTGGGGGGAAGCCATTCTCTCGGCTAACTATCTTTTGAATAAGATACCACTCAAAAAGAGAGACGAAACTCCATATGAGTTATGGAAAAGGAAAAAACCTTCCTACAAATACTTGAAAGTGTGGGGGTGCCTAGCAAAGGTGACTGTGCCACCTCCTAAGGCTCTTAGGATAGGACCCAAAACTGTTGATTGCATATTCATTGGGTATGCGCATCAAAGTAGTGCACATCGCTTTCTTGTACATGAGTCCAAGAACCCTGATGTACACAAAGACACTATCATGGAGGTGAATCCTAACGTTGTTTCGTATTTTGAAAATGTGTTTCCTTTGAGAAGACAAACACATACAAATTCATCAACAGCACTTGATGAACCGGGTCCAAGTTCATCTACATGGTTAGATGAAGCGGGTCCAAGTTCATCTACGCGGATAGATGAAACACACGATCAACCTGAGGTTGACGAGGGTGATCGTAGGCGAAGCAAAAGGCCAAGGGTTGAAAAATCCTTCGGTCCTGACTTCGTTAGCTATATGGTTGAGGGCGAGCCCAATACATATCGCGAAGCAGTTTCTTCTTCGGAAGGACCTCAATGGAAAGAAGCAATAAAGAACGAGATTGATTCTATATTGCAAAATCATACTTGGGAGTTAGTAGATCTTCCACCTGGTTGTAAACCACTTGGATATCGTTGGATATTCAAAAGGAAGATGAAAACTGATGGAAGTATTGATAAATATAAGGCTAGGTTGGTGATTAAAGGATTTAGACAAAAGGAAGGTCTAGATTACTTTGATACCTACTCGCCTGTGACGCGCATAACCTCGATTAGATTGGTTCTTGCTATAGCGGCTTTAAGAAATTTGGAAGTTCACCAAATGGATGTTAAAACCGCATTTCTAAATGGCGATTTAGAAGAAGAGATTTACATGGAGCAACCTGAAGGTTTCTCCGCCCCAGGTCAAGAGGGTAAAGTATGTAAACTCGTCAAGTCTTTGTATGGCTTGAAGCAAGCACCAAAACAATGGCACCAAAAGTTTGATCATGTCATGATTGACAATGGTTTCAAAATAAATGAGTGCGACAAATGTGTTTATTTCAAAGACACAAATGAAGGTTATGTGATATTATGCCTTTATGTAGACGATATGCTTATCATTGGGAGTAATGATAAAATTATCAAAGCTACTAAAAGCATGTTGAAAGCGAGATTTGACATGAAAGACATGGGTTTAGCTGATGTGATTCTTGGAGTAAAGATCATAAGAACCCAAGATGGTCTTGTGTTAAGTCAATCTCACTATGTGGATAAAATTCTT
>JARYGA010051536.1:0-26585 GCA_030545235.1 Helianthus tuberosus
TGGCAACGGGTGGGGATGCATTAGAACTTGTGCCTTAATACGGTTTGAGTCCTTAGTTGGATATGAATGCGAAAAGGATAAGGGCATTTAGGTAGCCTCGTCTTTAGCGTGTGTGAGTGTGGGATTTGGGGGGTTGGACCTCATAAGATATATATATGAGCATGGTTGCGAGAGGGGTGGGGGTTTGGACATTTAGTTGCCCATTTTGTGCTTAAAGCCGATCATTTGTTACCCCTTACCTAGTTCCTCAAAAATTTACCCGACTTGAC
Source organism: Helianthus tuberosus (assembly GCA_030545235.1). NCBI lineage: Eukaryota > Viridiplantae > Streptophyta > Magnoliopsida > Asterales > Asteraceae > Helianthus > Helianthus tuberosus. Next base: position 270 of record JARYGA010051536.1, read on the forward strand.
CCGGTCTTATAGTGTTAGTAGTTGTTATAGTGGTGTTTAGATTTGTTATGTTGAATGTTTCGTTGTTGCTATGTTATGTTTGCTATGTTGTTAAAAAAATATAAAAAAAAAAGAAAAGAAAAGAAAAGAAAAGAAAAAGAAAGCAATGAAAAAAAAAATGAAAAAGAAGGATGTGTGAGTTATCTTGTATATAGTAGTTATGCGTTATTTATTTCATTGTGTAATAAAAAGACCGGGTAAAGTCCTTCGATACTACATATATATTCCATTTCCTACCCGTACACCTAGCCACGTTACAGCCTTAAAGCCCCTTTGATTTGCATTCATGTTTGGCGCTTGTTAGGAGGAGGACCGATTTAGGTATAAGCATATAGTTGTGCAATCACCCATTTGCCTTTTGTGTGTCTAGCTCACAATTGCTAGTGCTTACTTGTTGCCGAGAGGAGAGATATAGAGAGGGGTGTGTTATTTTGGGTGTTAAGAAAGGGTTAGTAAAAGGACTACATGTTTATGCTTGGTTTACGTTGATCACTTGTGAACTTGGAAATGGTTTTTGATGGGTTGCTTGGGGGCAAGCAACGGTTAAGTGTGGGGATGTGACGGGTGGTCCACGGGACAACCCTTAAGTGTGTTAAAAGATAAGTTAATCCCCCATTTGATCATGTAATTGTCTTGAATTAGATGACTACGTTTGCTTGTGTTTCAGGTACATTTGGGGCTTAAAAGTGTGGAAATTAAGCTTCGAATAGGCGCGACTTAATTAGAGGATTGAAGACGGAGAATAAATGAAAAAAATAAAAATTTGGAATTGAAGAATTAAGAAGATAACATGATAGAGGATGAAATTACGAGAACGTAGGCGAAAACGGTGAAGAAAACGGAGTTGAAACGAGAAAGTTATGAAGAAAACAAAAATTGATTGCTGAAGCCTACCGTAAGTTACGGTGGTACCGTAATTTACGGTAGACTCTGACAAAAATTGATGCCGTAACTCAGTTTAACTCCACCGTAAACCATTTTAAGCCACCGTAACTTACGGTGGTACCGTAATTTACGGTGGAGGCCAGCGTGAAACTTGTAACTCCCTCATTTAAGGTTGTTTATGGTGCCTTTTCATAATCTAATCATTCCCATTCGTTTTGTAACTCCTAAGGGGCGAATTTGGGGTGTTCTAAGGTGTTCTTGAGTGATCTAAACATGAAGACTTTGTTTTTGATTCCAATGGACAAAGGTTCGATTGTGATGATGGTTCATAACACTATGAGCAGCTAGGTTTGCTTGGTGATTGTCTCGGATGTAAGGTTTATTTGTGACAATTATGTTTGTTCTTTAATTTCTGGAATATTAGACTGTGCATGTGTTGTTAGTTTATTATGGTGTTTGATTGGTTGTTTGTAAATTGTTGATGTATGTTTGATCATAGTTCTAAACCATACGTTCTTGGTGCCGTTGGCAATCGAGATATCATGGGAGGGATTAGGGTTGGATATGTGTTGATTGGTCATCGGGTAACAACCTCGCGTTCTAGGAATCCGAGTACTTAGTTCCCTTTCATCACAAACAATTGATCTTACATGAGCCATGTCTATGTGGTTCTTTCCAGTTGAACATGAATGTTAGTTGTCACTTAAAACCTGAAACTCAGGATGATCACTATCCTCTTATCTTGTTATAAAACTTAACCTTGATTTGTAATCTATTTTAGTTTAATTTAGTTAATTAAAACCAATCAACCCAAACATTGAAATTTACATTTCTTGCAATTTAGATTAATCTAGTTAGTTAGACATACATTGAGATAACACATATTCCACAAACTCCCTGTGTTCGATACCCACTTACCGCTAGCTAATTAGTTGTAATTGGATTAAATTTGATTGTGACCGCGACATCACGTCACCTCTAACGTTGAGCGCCCTGGAAAACTTGCCCCCCAAGTGGGAAGGACCCTACCTCATCCAAGAGGTATTGGGCAAAGGCGCATACAGATTACAAACATTAGAAGGTGAACCTATCGCAAGAAGATGGAACGTACAACAACTTCGACGTTGTTATATGTAAGCTACGTTTACATTTTCCATGTAACCTATTGGCCCGCAAGCCATTTGTCAATAAATAAAAGAACAATTTAATGCAATATTGTTTATCTTCTATTACAAATGTGTGTTCCACTTTGCGGTATCTGCAAAAACAGATTGACACAATCCTTATTCGTGATACCCACAAAAAGTGGTGACCACACACAAATATTGTAATAGGCCAGCAAAGGCAAAACATCAGCGTCTATCCGGCTGGATACACACATACAATTTTTACAAACTTAATAATTCCTAAACCCTAACGGGATAAAAACAGGAATTGACTAATACTCACATGACAAAGGTGTAGAGTATACTCAACTGCGCTTGACAGCCAACAGAGTTATTCATATACTTGTATGTCACCTAGATGTGCAAATGGCAAACAATGACTTAGTATTATTTACATGTGTCTAAAATATTGGCCTTAAATAAACACTATTTCAACTGCGCTCACACAAAGTCACGGTAAATATTCTTATGAACTTTGAGCCGCACATACTTGCATATCACCTAGATATGCAAATGGCAAATTCAGACTTAATGTTATTTACAAAAACATTAACTCGCACACGCTCAAGATGAAAGAGATAAAAAGACTTGTACAAATTGAACAAAGGGGTTAGAACTTTATAATACCAAAATACTTCTACACCATTGCTGTGCAGAAGAAGTTTACATCAGTTTCCCTCTGACAACAGTTACAAAAAAAAAGAAGTAAAAAAGGGCACGCAGGCCCAACCTAGCTTCTTTCGTACCACTGGTGCCCTCATCACCCTTGGCACCACCAGTAGCTTCCTCCTCCTCCTCAGGATCATCATACAACAACCGCAAGCGGTCCACATAATCTTCCGCCTCCAAGCATTTATCAATATCTTCAATTGCGGAAATGGAGAAGCTGTTGTACGCGTTAATAGCTGCAACATACCGAGCCTCAGTATCTACACCATGGAACCCAGATCTCTCATCAGTAAACCTACTCTTGAAGAAAGGGTTCACATGGTAAAGGCATTCGTTGTAACCAGCCTTGAACCCCGCCTCCAGCGCACGCTCCTTAAGCTTATTAACAGCACTTGCGTTTTCAGGCGCGTCAAGAATGGTTCCAACAATCTGCAAAACAAAAATAATAAGGTTAGAAAAAGCAAACCTAAAGATAGTAAAGGCACCTGATACTTACATGCCCGATACCGTGATCACGCATCCAATCATGATCTGCCTTAAGCTAATCCAAATAGGAAATCAGGCTATCTCTAGCCTCAGCAGCCTCCCTTGCCCGCGCTTCAGCTTCAGCCACGCGGGCAGTGACCTCCTCAATAATGGTCACCCGGTTCTGCACTTCAACCTATCAACAATGAAAACACAGGTATAGAAGGATAATCAATCATACTTGTGAAACAAAGAAACAAACTCCAGTGTAAACGCAACTCATACCTTGAGGCCCTCAACAACTTTGTTTAAATTGTTGCGGTCTGCATCCACCTCTTCAAGAGCCTTGGCACCGCGTGCCTCCGCTTCTTTGGCCTCCTTGGCAGCCGCTTCAGTTGCGGCCTTTTCCTTTACCAAAGCAGCATTCGCCGCCTTGAGATTGGTCACCTCCTGACGAACATGGAAAAGTTTTTCATTTTCTTGAGCGCAAGCTTCCCTCCAACCCTTGCGCTCATCAGAAAGCAATTTGGCAAGAGTACGAACCTGTTTAAGGCCAGCCCAAGCTTCAGTCTGCTTTTGCTTCTCAAAAGCAGCCTTCTCTCTTTCAAGCTGCTCCGCACCTTCACGAGCAGCCTTCGCCATTGCCTCAGCCTCAGCCCGCAGGCGATCGTTTTCCTCCTCCTTGCGGCCCAGAACTTTGTAGTCTTCCATAATAGCATTCGCCATTATGGAACTCCCAACAAGCATGGAGGAGAGTTGATTTATCCGGTTCTCACGGGGTAAACCACGGGCCTGAAGAACCTCAAAAGGAGTGCCCAAACCGCTCAAGATGTCCCGGCAAGCGGAGGGATCGTTAGAAATATCATCCCCTTGCATAACAGTCCAAGGGGGACGATGATAGCTCAAACTCCGGTTTGCCGCGTAAGAACGGTAGTAAAACTCTAATTCAGTCTCACCAGGCTGAATGGATGGTTGGTCCTCAAACCCCCTACCCACTGCAGTTGAACCAGATGTTTTTCAGCAACGGGGGACTTTGGCTTTTCAGCATCAGGAAACCTCAGATTATCCCCCCCCCCCCAACATCAATATCCCGCGGCTCAATCAAATTGTCAGATGAATCCACCGTATCAAAGATGGTCTGACCCGTGGCCTTCTTCCAAGTATCCTCCGCACGCGCAGAAGGGCTTCTCCTGAACTCCTTGTTGACTCCAACGTCTGTAGCCGCGTCTAGCGGAGGAGAAGAACGAGCCTCAAAAAAGGAAAAATCATCCTCAAGCGGTTCTACAACAACGCAAAAAACAACCATAAGTTACAAGCTAAAACGGTAAACACTTGTTAACATATGGTCAACTTATCAGTCACAACCGCAGGCTTTGGCTGCGAGATAGCAGTTGTCCGAGTCCTTCTCAACTTCGGACGTTTATACTCACCAGCACCAGCTGCATCTATCTTCCGCTTCTTCTCATCATCAGGTTTAGAACCTGCAGAGGACCCACTCGCAGCTGCACCACCACCTAGAACACCCAAACCCTCAAGGGCGTCAAACACTACCACGTAATCATTGTAGCTGCGTAAACGAGTACGAGAGATACCTGCCACCTGCGGCACCAAAGGAGGAACAACAGCCGGCTCATGCGTTTTCTTCTTGCGAAACCGCACGCCTTTCTCCACATGCTTTTTGGGAACACCTGCCGCATCAGGGTCTCCCAAAGCACCAAGATCACCTGCGTTCATCCATCAACAAGCAATCAGCAAGTCTAACTTATTTACAAAACAAGTAAGGAAAATATATCTACTATACCTTTGCCTTGCGGAAGTTTTGCCTCCATTGCCTCGCGACCAGGAATACGGAAGTTATCACGAATGGTGAAATTGAACCCTTCTTCACCATCCGCACAAGCAAGCACCTCAACCTTGCCCTTGAACTCCGGGTCAAATATTCTCCAAAGGGCAGCGTCCTCTGATATTACATTTACAAAAAATCAGTAACAAACATAAGGAAGTAAGAAACCGCACAAGAAGAAAGGTACTTACCACCACTCTTCTCCCGCACAACCGGCCTTGCCTTCCTACTCATCCTTGTCAGCATCATCCACAACACCCACAACTGCGCGTTGTTCAGTTTCTTCCACCCGATGATCCGCAACCTCAGGAACCAGTCCACCGTATCCACCTTGGGAACGCTAATGGTCTCCGTTATGATCGTATCAGTCACATTTCGAAAGGTCAACTTGGAAGTGACCGCAGCAGCCTTAATGTAGAAGAACTCTGTCTTCCACTTCGTAATACCCTTGGGAGGGACCATCAGCTTAGGGCTACCGTCTCATTGACGGAAAGAGAAGAAACCCATGGAAACCGTCATCTGATAAAACCGCCGGAAGTCTCCGACGGTGGGTTCCATACCAAGAGCACGAAAAGTGTACTCAAAGTTTCGAACCTGAATCATCCCGAAAGGGCTCAGTTGAGAGATGTGGAGCTTATACCACTCCAAAATCTCGGCAACAAACACAGTTAACGGCAGTCAGAGGTTGCAATTGCCGAAGAAGTCAGCCCACATGGTGACGTACCCCGTCGGAGCATCAGCGGCGGTGTCACCCTGTTGTGGGTAAATATCCCCATATTCTTGAGGCATCTGAACATCAGTCATCAGATTGTCAAACGAAGCTTTCGACCATTTCAGCACCGGCAACCCTCCGCCGGGTGCACCACCTTCCTCCTCCTCCGCCGCCACCGGCGACGAAGGTTCAGGATTCTTCTCAACAGTAGAATGATGATTGGATGGTTCAGCCATCACAAGAAAGAAGAAAGAGAATGTATGGTAAAGTCAAGAACTACGAGTCACCTCACTGGAAAAACAGATGATTTATCGGAGAGGACGAAGGTTTTTCAATCTCTCTTCACCGGAAATTTTTTTGAAAATTTAAAGAAGTGAGGGGGTCTCATCGCAATTAATGCGGAACAGTAACCGAAACGCGTGCATGAAAGGAGCGAATTAGACGACACCACGTGTACAGCGACAGTTCCGCTGACGGTTACCACGGGCGAGTAGTCACCCACACGCCTAACAAAAGTGACTTTTACACTCCTGCTATAGTGCATTTATTACCTCGGGCAGTGTAACCGTCCTTTCGTATCAGCACATGCCAGGAAATCCTACCAACTTCTACCAACTCACACGTGTGTTCTGCCACGTATGCAACAAAAAAAGCGACGAAAATATGCAAAATTAAGCGGCATGCGGTTTCTCTGGTATATCGCACCATAACCCATACCGCATGTTGTTTTTTACATCCCCTCAAAAAATAGAAAAAATATATTTACACTATGTAAAGGGGAATAACCAATATCCACATATACCCACGAGCACATGCGGAATATGCGGAGATGACACACACGAGCCCGCACAGGTGTGTCAGATACTCAGAACCAGCGTTGTTCTTTGGACTGCGAAAACCGCTTCTCAGGAACAGCAAAACCGCATTAACTTGAAGTTCTTCAAGCTTCAAATCCCTCGTGTCCAATTTACAACCACAGAGGGGACGCAAACAACTTCTCCTTAGGGAAAAGGATAAGTATGATGAGCAATCGCACATCAGCAACCCTGACTCCTGATCCTTCAAGAGCTACGTCAAAGGGTAACACTCTTTTAAAGCGAGTCTTCTACTACAAAGTGCTGACACTCATGAGTAGCTGCGGCGAAACGTAACTACGCGAACGGTAGCTACGGAAGAGCCACGACTAAGTCATCACATAGATGAGCAAACCTACTTACAGAAAACTGCTTTCCAACTAAGCATGAAGGAAAGTGGCTACAGAACGAATGCGGACGAGTTTCACCCAGATTCCTAACTATCTAGGGTACTCTCCTTGAGCAACAAGCCAAGCAACAGTGGTAACAAGTCTGCTTATGACTTTGTTTGCCCACCTATGGACCACATAGAATAAACAATGGTGGGCACTACCATGCCTATGACCATGTTTATTTGCCCATGGTTCAAGCAAACGATTCACATTGTTCGACCAAACATGGCCAACAATGTAACGGAACGAGGTAACCGCAAAGGACGTGCGGTTACTTGAGAGCTAAACTGGAAAGAACACGAACACCCCACAAGATATGGATCATCGTTACATGTCCAGTTGATAAACATAAAGCGAGAGCAAGGCACTTACAGCATTGCATCCGTTACCGTAGAGGTTACAACTAGAGTTGCAGACATTGCATCTTCAGTCACCGTCTCAAAAGTTGGTTCGGCACACCAACAGGTGATGACATTTGAAAAAGTTAGATAACACTACCGGGTTAAAATCCTCGGCTGATAATTCCGCATCACACGGAACTTGCTCACCGGTACGGAAGAGACGTCACATGACTCTACCAGATCCCCAGATTGATTTACTTGAAGCAGGAGCTACCAGCCTGGCCTAGAATCTTCTCTAGCTTCTAAAGTACCTACTCAACCACATATTCTAGTATTCCTCCCACATGCAACTTGCATGAGGAAAAAACACTAGACTGGGGGACTTGAAGGGGTATGGTCCCAGATCTCGCACCAACATGGCTGTGAGTGACCATTACCTTTACCAAAAAACCCACCCACCGACAAGAACTTATCTGTGTCCGTGCAGGCACGCGCGAACACAGCCGTCGAATCTAATCTGTCGAGTGATAAGAATACTTACCTTGTGTATGAAAATAGGTGTATACATAGCGATGCGGCCTGACACCGCATCCTATGAACATTTTCGTCATGACAAGGGATCTGAACAACAGCAACAGTCACCATGAGTGGCGATGCGGCCTAGCACCGCATCCCACAATCTTGACCAGAGTGCGAACGCAGAAACAACAGCAGTTACCGCAAGCAGCGATGCGGCGCGGCACCGCATCCTGCCCACAAGGCAAGTGGAACTGACACCCCAGTGCAAGTGGCGCCAATGACAGTCGCCTGTCAGCCACACGTAAGCGACAGACTGATACCGCAGTAGGACGTGGCTTCACCTCCACAACCGACAAGCCTGACACACCTGCATTAGCTACTCAATTAGCCTCCTTCACTCCTCGGCTATAAATACCCATCCTAAACCAGGTTTAAGGTATCTCTTCTCAACTCTCTCACTACTACTACTATCACACACTTAGCTTCACAAGCAAATTTCTGATTCTCACGCCGGAGAGTGGTAACAAGGAGCACCCCCACCCATCCTCCTTGTTACGAGTCACGGTTTGTTTCCTTGTGCAGGAGATCAACCAGCGGACGATCCAGCCACCGATCCTTGAAAGAAGGGATTAACCCTACTTGACGAGACCATTGAATTAACCTCCCTTGGTTAACCACTGTTTCATCAGGTATCATCCGAACCAATAACTTTATCAATTCACACAAGTTACACAACTTAGCGTTCAAATAACGACTAAAGGAAACAATACGAAACGAATATCCGAACGAAATCAAATCTTTTTTTTAGTGACCATCTAGTGTTAATTGGATCATTATGGTCTAGTAATGGTCACTTAACACCCTCTAATCACTTAAACACTTGAACATACAAGTTTCCTAAACATTCCCTCAATAATCCTAACACTTTTTAACAAGGAAAATCAAGTAGCAAAACAAGGGTACCCCTCCCCCCATTCACGGTTACAAAGTCCTTGTGGGACCCACTTTTTTTTACCATTGTTCCCATAAATATCTTAGATATTTACTAAGATGTTGCAACTTGCACAAGTTGGTGAACTTGGTGGAAGACTTATAACACTAGTTACCATAATAAACAAAGCAATTCATCTTATTTTTCACCTTCATTTACACATAATTAAGAAACTCTCTCAACCTTCATATCTTAACCAAGAACACTATCAAAAACCCTCATCTTTTTAACATTTCCTTGATGAACAACATGGAGCTTGAAGATACATAGGATGATCTAAGGATACTACAAGAAGAAGCAAGCCTTTTCATCCATTCCATAGCTTCCAAACACCAAGATCAACACTTTTTCTTATCTTTAATCATCATCAAGATCATCCCTAGCCATTAGTGCTAGAAGTAAGCTTCTAAAATCTCTTTTTTCATACTTATTTATGTATTATTTGTTTAAATAACATGTAATAAATTAAATAATCATACAAAATAATATGAAAATACAAAGAAGCAAAATAATAATCATGATATAAACGTGTGTTTATGTTGTGATTTAAGGATGATTACTTGCATATTTGATCTAGTTTTGATGATTAGCATATGAATAACTTGTTAGATGATGTTTAAAAACACAATCTAACAAGTATACATGTTAAAGTTTAAGGGTTTTGTTAAACATAAATTTTTAGATGGATGATCATAATCTTGGATTTTGTTAAAGTATAAGAGGTTTTTCACTAAAAATAATACTTTTACAAAGTTATAAAAAGAAACATACAATATGGGTTTTTATAAAAAGTTTGTTAAAACTAGAAGTAAAGCATGGATTATGAACTAGTTAACTTATGTTATGATCATACCAAAACCCTACATGCTACTGATTTCATCTTGTTAAGATTTTGATATAAATCTCATATGTTTTTATTAAGAATCATATGAGAACTTGTTGGTGATTTTTATAAGGAAAAAGAGATGTTTTATATAAACATGGCAAGGTATATATTTCCAAGGAAATATGGTCATTTTTCTTAAAAAAATCATAAGTTATAAAAACTATTATTTTTGACAAAATCTTTATTAGCTTAAAAAGATATAAAAGAATAGTTTTTATAAAAGCAAAAATTGAAATAAATATATATTTTTGATAAAATATATATTTAGTTATCTTAACAACTTATGTGCTAAGTGTTATTTGTTTGCATTAGTTATATGTATGATAACTAGGAACTTGAATACAATGGTACAAATAAACACAATGTACATTTCAACTAAAGTCTTACAAGACTACATGTAAATATGCCTTAAAAACAACTTACGGACGTTCCGATCCTTCGGACACAACTTATGGACAAATCGGACTTACGGACAAATATATGGACTATATATATATATATATATATATTACGGACTGTAATATACAATATTTCGACGACTTGGTAAAACTACATTTTCTAAAACCAAAGAAGTATACATATATTTTTCTTCAAATATACAAAAATATTACTTATGGTTTATTATAAAAAAGGTATTTTTTTAAGATATAAGTTATATATATTTTCTAAACATCTAAAATATATAGTTTTAGTAAAAGACTAAAATTATATTATTGAAACCAATCTTAAAAATAGATTATTTTTAAGATATTTTTCTGTACCTTTTATTACCAAGTGTTAATTATATATTTCACCTATATCTTAGAATATATAAGCATATATATTCTAAGAATACAAGAGCACGTATAATACACACGAGAACATACGTATTCCTATACGTGCAGCGATATGCACATTCACATCACCTAACAATTAGTGAACACACCTTTATACAACTACGATACAACTCACGAGATACAAGAATATATATTTGGCAAAATATATATACACTAAACAATTATCAGTTAATACATCTAAGACACAGTTCAACGAATATCAAAGACATACAAGTCTTAACACATATTCAAGATAAAAGACTTGTACTCAAGTCATTATAAGACCGAAGTGTCTAACAAATATAGAACGTTTGTAGGTCGTGACACTATTCAGGATGACCGCACGTGAGATCACAGTTATCTACTATTCACGGACGCAGTTCTGTGAGTTCATGTCCCCTATTCATTTTAAATGTTTTACAACTTTACAACTATTGGGGAAAATACATGTTCAATTGTATGTTAAGTCATTGAATGAAACACCTTAGATCATGTGCGATTAGGGTCATACATCTAAGCACCATTAATCCACTTTGGACCTAGGTACAGAGGGTTAGATCTAATGGGTTTTGGCGAGCCCCACTCTTAGTCGTGGACCCATACAGAAGAGTACGTTTGTGTCCCAGTCGATAGTAGTCGACACAAAATCGTCTAGTTTTGGATTGCTTCCTATTTCGTCACACATATTAATGTCCTCGCAAAACATTAATGATCAACGATTTCATTAACGCTTTACATATTACATCTTTACATACTGGTTTCATCTTATATAACTCACATTTTACGGATACATTTTATACAACTCACATTTTAAGGATACATTTTATACAACTCACATTTTACAAGATACATCTTATACAACTAAACTGCATGAACTCGCCAACTTTTTTTGATGTTTTCAAACTCACATGTATTTCAGGGATTTAGTGGACCATGCAGACATTTCAGTCAAGGAAAGCAAGTATCAAGACTCCATGCCACCATTTGAAGGGTTTGCCCGTTATATACCGCCTCTTTGCGGTGATATAGTGGTCAAAGCCTTGACATTTTAAGACTTACATTTGGATGTATAAAACAATGACAACGTATTTTCATTTGATGGTTTGTAACCAATACATTTAACTTATGTTGTGTTCTTTTGAAACGATTATGACAATGGCATTGGAACTTGTTTTTATTCATTTAGTATGTTCACTTATATTGTTATGCAATGAGAACCTATCAGATCACACCTCGTGCTTCCGCTACGAGTGGGTGTGACAGGTTGGTATCAGAGCATCGATTGTAGTGAACCAAGATTCTTTCTCGAGTCTAAGTCTACAATCACTAGGGATCTCTCACAAAACCTCTTGTTCATGTTGAACATATTATAAATAAAATTGGACAGGTTAAAAGGTTTTCATTGCATAAACATTTTTCAAGGTAGGGGTGTGCAAAAAACCGAATTAACCAAACCATAATCGAATTAACTGACAAAACCGAACCGAAAAACCGAACCAAATAAAAAACCGGTGGGTCGGTTAATGGTTTTTTGAAAACCGAAAGTAGCGGGTCGGTTATGGTTATCATTTTTTCCATACCCACTATAACCGAACCAAACCGACATGTAATAAATCTTTATAGGATTTAGGACTTTTCACCATATTTTTAACATTTAATGTTTTTTACTGAAGATCTTTAGTACTTATCGGTTTTTTCATATCATTTTGTGGTTTTGGTTGAATGTTATATGAATTTATGGAATGTATCATATCACTTTATTTGAATATCCGATAATAATAATTGGTATTAATATTATAGATTGTATATATTTTTTAGTATTATGTAAATACTAATATATACAAATATGCAATAACAATTTATTCCATGTTAAAAAAAATTAAGCTATTTTTAGCTCAGCTAAATACACGGTTAACCGCCCATAACTGACCCGCTATAACCATCAAAACTGAATAACCATAACCGATCGGTTATGGTTATGGTTATCCAATAACCGACATCGCGGTTATGATTATGGTTTTTGGTCAAAACCGACCCAAACCGACCCATGCACACCCCTATTTTAAGGTCTACTACAACAAAATTTCATTTCACATAAATCAAGCGGGGCATTTCCATGGGTGAAGTCTATGAGAAATAGACACATTACATTAACAGACTATGTGCCTACAACACATTACATTATCAGTTTACGCATTATAAACAGTTTACAAGTTCAGCTTATATACGATAGAAATCCTTGTTAGATAGGATTTTATATGATTATATATACAAATCATTTATATATGTGTTGTACGAAATATCTTGGCTAGAACGAAATGCCTTCGACTTCGAATTCCATTGTCATCCTTGACACACATAACATGGTTAAGACACGACATCTTTTACACAAGACATAATACTCTATTTCAAAACATGACATATTTTATACAATAAATCTTCCATGAGAATATCGACCTCACGTCTATTGCGGAGCTTATGGCGAACGTGCTTCTAAAGTGAGACCATAAAGCATTGATCTCATGGAAGATGGTTGCTTTCTCGCGGATGCGGAGATGCCTGACTTCAGTAGTGACGATGAGGCGGAGGTGGCAGCCTTGGACAACAACTCCAGTTGTGGGACGAGGTCCCTGTGGCTCATACAAATTGTGATTGATGACACTCCTGTTCAGAAAAATAAGATGAAGTACTCATCTTAAAGGTGCCCCTCCAGTTGTTATTGATACGAATTCCCTCTATTTCTATTCCATCTAACTCTGTGCCTTTCCGCGAGTAATGACAACGGACGTTGACACGTGAACTATCGCGAAGTTCCCTTCTATGTTGAAGGTATATAGACAATAGTGTCCTCTCTCTGATTGATCGTCTGCTTTGAACGAGAGAATGCTAGGGTGACCATGCAATACAATTTATTATTACGGGGGCCCACGTAATAACAACTTGTAGTGCATGGAAATCCTGGTGGACTCTGCGGGCAAAGCTAGTGATCACTATCCATTCAAAATTCTTAAGTTGTTCAAGTTTCTATCCAGTAGAACACTAACCGAGATGGTTACTATAACACCCTACAATACAATACAGGAAGACGATAAGTATTGTTCGCACCTAACATTTGATCTACAATACGAGTTGTTCGAGACTAGGCATCTAAACAAACAAAACTTGTTAGCCACTCATGGAGGATTTTTCCTCAACATCTAGAATCCTTGTACATGAGTTGTTTCCTTGGTGTCTATGATACTGATGTGTGCAAAATGCAACATATAAATTACATCAAATGTGGCATAAAACTAACCCTTTTTGAGTACTAATGTTGGAAAAAGTGTGTTTTTGTCTTCCTTTTGTATTTTCAGGATTAAATGAGCTCAAATGAATAAAAGAAGCAAAAAGGCAGCTAAATCTAACATAAATACAAGAAAAGGAATAAACGTGGCATGCCCGACCCCTCGACGGCATCTTCCCAAGCAAAACAAGAGAACAGAAGGCTGAACACGCCCCGTGCTCAATGAGCACGGGGCGTGCCCAAGTGTCTGCAGAAAAGACAAAGCTGTAGAAGCTTATATCACCCACCACGGGGGCGTACCCAGCGGACACAGGGTCGTGGTCAACTCTAAGATTCGCAGAATCTGAGGAAATCTTGATAGTACAGATATGCTTCTGCACACGGGGTCGTGCCCAGCGGACACGGGGGCGTGGTCAACTAATGCAGACAAACTGTAATTAATGAAGAAAGAGAAGATGGGTGGACACGGGGCCGTACCCAATGGACACGGGGCCGTGTCCGGGCTTCTGTGCAGGCTATAAATAGGGGTGCTTGGCTCATTTTCAAACCATCCCTTGGCAAACCACCTCTCTCACACTTCACCCACCCACCACAACCATCACAACCCACATCCACCACCATCATCCATCATCCATCATAGAGTGTGTGAGTAGTCTCGGGATCCAAGATTGATCGTAAGAGTTCTTGACAATCAAAGGCCATGTTTGCCTAAGTCTCTTACATCACTTGGTGAAGACGAGTGTCTAGTGTAATACTTTGTATTTTTAATCTTTTCACACTTTTTTTGGTTATGTATTAATGACTTTAATAACTAGTTTCTTATGTTGAAAGTGAGTCTTCCTTATCGTTTGTCCGTGGTGTCTTGGCATTATTTTACTGTCTATATAAAATAAAGGATTTTCACCATTCATATCTCCACGGTCTATATGGAGGTATGTTGGCTACCTGGTCGGGGGTTAAGGGAACGGTTTGGTAAGAGTCTTGCCTTGTTCAGTGTATAGATCCTGCAAGGAACTGGGTCAACTTTAGTAGGACCTCTTTCAATACCCACTGGTATTGGATGGCGGGGGTCCGAACTCCTTGACCCCCTCATATGTAAACTACTATTAAAAATTTAACCCAGCTACTTAGGACTGTATACCTGCTGACTCAGACTACTTAGCCGAGGGTAACGTCACCTCCAGAAGAGGGGCCTACCACAATATGCATTAATAACTTAATTAATTATCTTTCAATAATCCAACCCTTTAGGATTGTATCCTTGCTGACTCAAACTACTAGGTTGAGGGTAACGTCACATTCAGAAGAGGGGCCTACTACAATAACTAAGATAATCTCTTAAAAAGTGCAAAAGTGCGGAAATAATCAAAGGTTACGCTAAACATGAGTCGGATCCAAGTGATTCATCTTGTCTATCTGTTTTTATTTTATTTTTCAGCATTTTTGTTAGTTTTATTTTTCTTGTTTAAAACGTTTTTCTAAACTTTTGATTTGATTAGACATTGAGGATAAACTGGTATTAAAAGCACTTGTGTCCTTGGACGACCTCGGTATCTTACCAACACTATACTACGCTCACGATGGGTGCACTTGCCCATATGTGTGTTTAGTGTTAGTAAATATCGTGTTCTATAAATTTAAAACTTTGGCTTAAAAGTGTTAAAGGGCTTAAAATATACATTAAAAACTATACGACACTTCACACGCATCAAGTTTTTGGCGCCGTTGCCGGGGAACACAAGGATTTTAAGAAAGTTAGGAATCAACGGCCTAATCGTTTTCTCTTATTTTTCTATTTTTTTAGGATTTTTCTTAATTTTTCAACTTCTGCAGAGCTCAGCACAGGCCGTGCCCGCTGAACACGCCCCGTGCTCAATCTTTGGTACTGGCAATCCTGTTTTAAGTCAGACAGTAAGCGGAACACGGGGCCGTGCCCACTCAACACGCCCCGTGCCCAAGTTTCAGTTACTGAAAACAGAACCGTAAGATCCCGACGGTTGGTAATTTCTGACACAAACATGAGTGATACTGATATTTTTTACTTTCGGCACTCTTATGGTACGTGGTGTCAAATATGTGGTGGCCCCCATAAAGATTTAGAATGTTATTTTCTGAATTATAAGCCCCATTATATAGACCCATTGTTTTCCTGTAGCCTTAAGAGGGGCGAAAGTAAAAATAATCTGTATCTCCCCCTCGAATGCCCTCAATCGAATTTTATAGGAGAAATGGTTCTTGATGAATTATTTCAACTAGACGATTTAATTCTTAATTGGTTAAAAGAACTTGAGTTGGACCTTCCATCTCAAGACGATACCCAAGAAGAATTATTGGGATCGCATTCGAATAAAAACAACTTCATTGTTCCCGACATTACCTCTAACTCTAGCAAAGACTTGAGCGATAGTCGTCCCTGTGTCGATTGTGCCATGAAGGACTCCCCATCGACTTCGTTCGGTGCATACATAGTCCTGAGCGATTCGGCATACACCTTCTTTAACGGGAGCCCGGGAAAGGGTTTGACTTGTCCACCTACATTTAGCATAGGAATCACCCTCACCGACAACCTCTTGCGTTCTCGTCTTATTCTAGAGCAATTAAGGTATCTCAGGCACTTTGGGGTTGTTCCATCCAGTAAGGAACCACCCGATCCGGATGAATTCCTTAGAAAATAGAAGAAACTTCATAAACAGCCTCTAGACACGGGGCCGTGTCCAGGTCAGCACACCCCCGTGTCCACCCAGAGATTCCCGTCTGATTTTGTGTTAGAATACGGACAAAATATGTCAGGATCTCGCCTGCACACGGGACCGTGTCCAGCCGACACGGGGCCGTGTGCAGCATGTTGTCGTTTTCTATAAATGCAGCAAGATTCCTGCACATTTGGACCACTCCAAAGACAAAGATTTGGTGGATCTTCACATATACCATCCTAGGTATATTCTAAAGAAGGTTCCCAACAACCATCTTGTCTTTTCCACTTTTATCCATTACCTTCTTCTTCAATTTTTCCTTAATACCTCCATTAGAGCTTGAAGTCTCCATAATTCCAAGCTTTATTGAGATGTTTGTTAGATTTTTATTCAAGAAATCTTGTTAAAAATAAGTTCTACAACAAAGTTTTAAGTTGTTTATGCTTAAAAACGTTTTAAAAATCATGAAAACAAATTAAAACTCCAAGATTCCTTGTTCCAAAAATCTGCAGACATCTGAACACGGGGCCGTGCTCATTGAGCACGGGGCCGTGTCCGAGGTACTGTTTCAATGGCGAGCAGAACTAGCGGAACATCTTCATCGCACTCTAGAAACAACCAACAAGGGAGAAGGTCATCAACGGTTGAAGACTCTCTTGTAAACTAGGTTTACGCCTTAAGAGAAGCTATTGATGAAATGGCGGGACTGGAAGAAGCATTGGTCGACCGTATCAATCATTTGATGGTGGGACTAGAGGGATGTCTTCGAGAGGTCAACCTTTTGCACCAAAGGTTGAACATTCTCGCTTCTCCTCCTTTGGTGCCAATTATCACCCAAAGGGCAAGGAATGTGGTACCGAAAGTCATCATACTGGCCGAATGGTACACCATACACCCGGAGACCCCTCGAGATATACTACAAGGGGTTCCGGTTGGTGTCACTCCCCCTACGCAAGATGTTGAGGAAAACGAGCCTGGCTTCTTCCTCCCAAGAGAGATAGAATAATGGCTTTAACCACGTATAGGGAATACCCCTCAGTCTAAAAGTTCTACGAGGCTTCTAAATACCGAAAAGCTATTTCCGGAATTTGGATTCTTATTAAAGTAGAACTCCTTAGGATGATTTTATGTACCATTTGACCTATCTATCTTAGGACCTTTAGTTTTTATTTTTCTGCCTTGTCTTTAAATTCTCTAGGACCTTATGTAATAGTTTTAATGAATGATGGTTTTAATTAATTTGGTGTTTAGATGATGATGTTATGGGAAAAACACACTTGGGATGGTGAAGGATAACAAGGGAAACTTGCACCAGCACCCCATGCACAAAAACAGAGCCTTCCGCCGATCTTTCTTCATTACAGCAAGTTCAGCACGGGGCCGTGCTCATCCAACACGCCCCATGCTCAACCATCTGCAGAAAAATGTCCAGTTCAGGTACCCGGACACGAGGCATGCTCACTGAACACGCCCCCATGTCCAGCCTTCTGTTACTTTACTTTCTTTTCTTTTCTATTACTGGCGATCTGAACACGGGGTCGTGCCCGGACACCACGGGGCCATGTCCAGACGCCCAGTAACATAAATTTTTGCTTTTTCACAACTTTTTACACATTCAATCAACCTAAAAATTTATTTTTGGGACACATTGAGGACAATGTGTAATTGAAGTGTGGGGGGGGGGGGGGGATGCTAAAACCTTGAATTTTGCAAGTCCTAATTACAAGCCTTACACAAAAATCTATTGAAACCGCTAAACACCCCAAATTTTTTCAAATTTTTTTCATTTTTTACTTATCTAGGTTTAATTTGGGAATTTCAAATTCTAAAAAGGTGATATTTTTACAAATTTACAACCGATAGTGTCGTGATAAAAAGAACCAACATAAGAAAATTATGAAACGGCATGACAAATCTAGTTAAAATTTGATTATATATACTTGATCACATAAAAACCCATTCCCACAAAAAGTGAATTTTGAGCCTTTATTGAGCATACAAATACACATCTTTAAACTAAATGCCCATTTTTTCATTTCTTGTGTGAATAGCAGCTTGGTTCTTACAACTCTAGAACATGCCACGACGATACATTCCCGGTCCTTACCAACTTAAACCCGAGTAAATAAATGATGGAGGCATTAGGACTAACCATTTTTATTTCAACACCATTATTTTTCTTTTTTTTACCACCTACCCAAAATCCCCCTAGTTAACCCCTTTGAGCCTAAACCTTTTCATTTCTTAACCCAAATCAAATACCCTTTTACTCACCAAAACCCTTTTTCATTTTAAACCCTTTATTTTAGTAACAAAGCTCGGTTTTCGTGTGACTTCCTTATCATTAAAAAAAATTGATAAAGAAGAAAAGAAAAATGAAGTTAGCAATAAACAAACAAAGCTCATCAAAAGTAGGCTTGTTTGAATAATGCTTCATTGGAATAAAAAGTCACAAAAATGTTTTGCGAAAACCGACGCTTTTTATGCCTTTCGCCCTTTTCTACTAACCACTAACCCAACCACCTACCTTTAACCCAAGCCTAACCCATCCCTTAAAAGTCCTCTTGACATTTACAAAGGTGTATAGTTAAAAAGGAGGAGGATTGATTGCTTGGCAAGCTTATGGTAGGAGTAAGTCCATGCCGCTCTCGAGTGTTTCACAAAAATACATTTTCGGCCGAGTGTTGAGTGATCCCCCGTGAGGTATGTGAACTTGTATATAAATGGAATTTTAAAAAGGCATGTATGCCCTAATAAGTAATTTATCTTATGTAATGTTTTAAATAAATCATGACGAATAGGATTGTAAATAAATAAAAATAAAACTTAATAAAGAATCTTGGAAATCCCGACGCTCTATGACAAGCCCAAAACCTTCTCTTCTACCAATTCCATTTGGGAGTGTAAAGCCACATTATAAAGAGTTTTGCTTGAGAACAAGCAAAGATTCAAGTGTGGGGGTATTTGATGTGTGCAAAATGAAACATATAAATTACATCAAATGTGGCATAAAACTAACCCTTTTTGAGTACTAATGTTGAAAAAAGTGTGTTTTTGTCTTCCTTTTGTATTTTCAGGATTAAATGAGCTAAAATGAACAAAGAAGCAAAAAGGCAGCTAAATATAACATAAATACAAGAAAATGAATAAACTTGGCATGCCCGACCCCTCGACGGAATCTTCCCAAGCAAAACAAGAGAACAGAAGGCTGAACACGCCCCGTGCTGAATGAGCACGGGGGCGTGCCCAAGTGTCTGCAGAAAAGACAAAGCTGTAGAAGCTTCTATCACCCACCACGGGGGCGTGCCCAGCGGACACGGGGTCGTGGTTAACTCTAAGATTCACAGAATCTGAGGAAATCTTGATAGTACAGATATGCTTCTGCACACGGGGTCGTACCCAGCGGACACGGGGGCGTGGTCAACTAATGCAGACAAACTGCAATTAATGAAGAAAGAGAAGATGGGTGGACACGGGGCCATGCCCAATGGACACGGGTCCGTGTCCGGGCTTCTGTGCAGGCTATAAATAGGGGTGCTTGGCTCATTTGCAAACCATCCCTTGGCAAACCACCTCTCTCACACTTCACCCACCCACCACCACCATCACAACCCATATCCACCACCATCATCCATCATCCATCATAGAGTGTGTGAGTAGTCTCGGGATCCAAGATTGATCATAAGAGTTCTTGACAATCAAAGGCCATGTTTGCCTAAGTCTCTTACATCATTTGGTGAAGACGAGTGTCTAGTGTAATACTTTTTATTTTTAATCTTTTCGCACTTTTTATTTGGTTATGTATTAGTGACTTTAATAACTAGTTTCTTATGTTGAAGGTGAGTCTTCCTTATCGTTTGTCCGTGGTGTCTTTTCATTATTTTACAGTCTATATAAAATAAAAGATTTTCACCATTCATTTCTCCACGGTCTATATGGAGGTATGTTGGCTACCTGGTGTCTTGCCTTGTTCAGTGTATAGATCCTGCAAGGACCTGGGTCAACTTTAGTAGGACCTCCATCAATACCCACTGGTATTGGATGGCGGGGGTCCGAACTCCTTGACCCGGCTACTTAGGACTGTATCCCTGCAGACTCAGACTACTTAGCCGAGGGCAACGTCACCTCCAGAAGAGGGGCCTACCACAATATGCATTAATAACTTAATTAATTATCTTTCAATAATCCAACCTTTAGGATTGTATCCTTGCTGACTCAAACTACTGGGTTGAGGGTAACGTCACCTTCAGAAGAGGGGCCTACTACAATAACTAAGATAATCTCTTAAAAAGTGAAAAAGTTTGGAAATAATCAAAGGTTACACTAAACACGAGTCGGATCCAAGTGATTCATCTTGTCTAACTGTTTTTATTTTATTTTATTTTTCAACATTTTAGTTAGTTTTATTTTTCTAGTTTAAAACCTTTTCTAAACTTTTGATTTGATTAGACGTTGAGGATAAACCGGTATTAAAAGCTCTTGTGTCCTTGGATGACCTCGGTATCTTACCAACACTATACTACGCTCACGATGGGTGCACTTGCCCATATGTGTGTTTAGTGTTAGTAAATATCATGTTTTTTAAATTAAAAACTTGGCTAAAAAGTGTTAAAGGGCTTAAAATATACATTAAAAACTATACGACACTTCACACGCATCAACACCTTATCTTATTTATTGGAAATGAATACAATAAATTCCGTCATTTGACATTTGTCTTATCCAAGGGATAGTATGGCATGATCCTTGCTACAACTCCCCCATTGCTTTCTATTTGACGTCTATGAAGATCTTAATGATCTTGTTGGAGCTCGTGAAGCTCAAGCACTATTACCATATTCGTCACATGGACAAGTACTATAGGGACGGAGGCCACTGGTTGGTTTCCCCTCCTCAACAGATTATTTCATTTTCCACTTAGACTTATGACCATTACACGAAAGAGGCGCTACACATTTTGATTGCGGTTATCCACATTATCATCTATTTAAACATGTATGAACAATACGATCTTGAGGATTCTATGACCGATTTCCTGCTTCATTCTTGGGCACATGATAGACTATATTTATCCAAAATATATGCCTAGATTCTTTTAATGTTGTATATTAAAAAGATCATAGCACCAGGAGGAAGGTCTACACACAAAAAAAGGGTTAACTAATCAGCATCTTACTGATTAAGTCGAGCAAGAGTTCTTATGGAACAACACGAGGGTGCAGAGATTGCACAACATAAGGTTAATCAAGACGACACTAGTGATGGTACTGGTGGTACTAGTAGTTCAAGTGGTTCAAATCCCGATGGATCGGAAAGAGTAACCATGCCACACCGGAAAATGCGACAACACAAGGTTTTAAGTCTAAGGCCTTTCTGGACTGTAAGCCGCAAGACCTCATTAATACGAGAGGTGCGGTAGGTTCTGTCCGCCAAATAAAGACAATGAAGTCAGTTAGTTATACTAGGAAACGTATTCCTGAGTAGACAATTAGATACACAGAGAGTCTCCTGCTGAACGCAGCCTTAACTTGGGGGAATCTCCAAGTACAAACGCTAGGAAGTGATACAGTGAAGAGGTTGTCGGGGGAAGAACTCAAGGATCTTATACGAGAAGAGTATTGCTCACTGATTTAAATTCCAAGGTTGGAAACAAAATTCTAGAACCTGATCATGACTAGAGCCAATGTTGTTGGTTACACTCGAGGCTTTCACGATCTCTCAAGGGTTGTTCCATACCGTGTAACACCAGAATTCAAACACATTGAGTGCTACCTTTAGGGTTTAGCCTCTGGGATCCGAGGCATGACCGCATCATCCCACCCTACCTCGATCACTCAAACAGTAGTTACCCGACACGTTTCTTACCAATCAAACTCATGCATGCGAAATGAGTTTCATGGCTAGTAACGGGATTGTCCTATCTACAATTAAGGACTGGATTATCCTACACCTAAACATATGGATTGGGCTATCCTACATCTAAACATAGGGATTAGGCTATCCTACATCTAAACATAGGGATTGGGCTATCCTACATTTAAACATATGGATTGGGTTATCCTACATCTAAACATATGGATTGGGTTATCCTACATCTAAACATAAGGATTGGGTTATCCTACATCTAAACATATGGATTGGGTTATCCTACATCTAAACATATGGATTGGGTTATCCTACATTTAAACATAGGGTTTCTAAAACTATATAGTGAAGTCCTCGCCACATAGAATTCAAAATGTACTTGGCCTAGAGTCAAGTAAACTAGACGTCCCCTCATTCTATAGAATTGGCAAATGGTAAACTACTAAAGTCAGGGGAAGTTGTTAGAGAATGTTCCTTGGAACTTGGCGAGCGAAAAATTCAATATCGATCTCTTACCCGTTGAGTGGGTAGTTTCGACGTAGCGGTTGGCATGGATTGGTTATCTGATAACCAAGCCGAAGTCTTTTGTCATGAGAAGGTCATTCGCCTACCACTACTGAACAAAGAGACACTTGTTACTCATGGAGAGAAGCACGACACGCCATTGCGGATCATCAATTGCATGCAGGTACAGAAGTGCTTACGGAAAGGTTGTATTGCCTTTCGGGCACAAGTTGTCGACAAGAAGGCCGTTGGGCCGAAGCTGACTGATATCCTAGTGGTACAAGAGTTTCTTGAAGTCTTTCCTGAAGACTTGTCGGGACTATAACCATATCGACAAGTCGAGTTTCATAGCGACTTGGTACCAGGAACCGCACCCGTAGCCAAATCTCCATATCGATTAGCACCTTCTGAAATGCAAGAGTTATCCACACAACTTCAAGAGTTGTTGGATAAAGTATTCACTAAACCAAGCTTCTCGCCTTGGGGAGCTCCAGCTTTGTTTATAAAGAAGAAGGATGGAACGTTCAGAATGTGCATAAAGTACATAGAGTTGAATAAACTCACCATCAAGGATCGGTATCCACTACCGAGGATTGATGACTTATTCGATCAATTGCAAAGATCAAGCTTCTACTCCAAGATAAACTTACGATCGGGGTATCACAAGTTACGAATACAAGAGGAAAGCATACCAAGGACGGATTTTCAAACTCGTTATGGTCATTACGAGTTTCTCGTTATGCCCTTTGGTTTAACGAACGCACCAGCGGTCTTCATGGATTTAATGAACCGCGTGTGCCAGCCGTAACTTGACAAATTCGTCATAGTGTTCATTGATGACAACCGTATCCTGACAAATTCGTCATAGTGTTCATTGACGACATTTTAATATACTCACGATCGGCCGACAAGCACGAACAACATTTGTGAACCATTTTAGAACTACTCAAGAAGGAGACACTATACGCAAAATATTCCAAATACGAGTTTAGGATTCGTGAAGTACAATTTCTCGGGGAT
Source organism: Helianthus tuberosus (assembly GCA_030545235.1). Lineage (NCBI taxonomy): Eukaryota > Viridiplantae > Streptophyta > Magnoliopsida > Asterales > Asteraceae > Helianthus > Helianthus tuberosus. The sequence continues at coordinate 24,212 of JARYGA010051536.1, forward strand.
ATAGTGAACGAGAAAGGCATTCAAGTAGACACCTCGAAGATCGAAGCAATTAAGAACTGGGAAGCGCCCAAGACTCCAACTGAAGTCCGACAATTCTTGGGATTAGCGGGGTACTATCGGATATTTATCGAGAATTTTTCTAAAATTGCTCAACCGCTAACCTCCCTCACCCAAATCGAGAAACAAGAAGAATCATTTCAACTTCTCAAGGATAAGTTGTGCGATGCACCAATCTTATCACTACCCGATGGTACCGATGACTTCGTAGTTTACTATGATGCTTCGCATCAAGGATTGGGGTGCGTACTTATGCAACGAGAGAAAGTTATCGCGTACGCATCGTGTCAACTGAAAGTTCATGAAAAGAACTATACCACTCACGACCTCGAGTTAGGCGCGGTGGTATTTGCTTTAAAAATATTGCAACATTACTTATATGGTACTCAGTGTACAATTTTCATGGATCATAAGAGTCTTCAACACATATTTAATCAAAAAGAACTAAATATGCGTCAGCGACGTTGGATTGAATTGCTGAACGACTATGATTGTGAAATAAAGTACCATCCGGCCAAGGCGAACGTTGTAGCAGACGCCTTGAGCCGCAAGGAACGAGTTAGAACTTTGAGAGTTCGAGCATTAGAGATGACGATTCACACAGATCTTACCACACGAATTCACAAAGCATAACAAGAAGCGTTCAAGGAAGAACATATTCAAGCAGAAACACTTTGAGGCATAGAAAAACAACTAGTGCCGAAAGAAGATGGAACTTTATACTATATGGGTAGAATTTGAGTTCCACTCTTTGGCGGCCTTCGAGATGTTATCTTTGAGGAATCACATAGGCCTAAGTATTGAAAGAATACTATTGGTGGCCTAACCTCAAAAGTGAGATCGCGACTTATGTTGGAAAATGCTTGACTTGTGCGAAAGTCAAGGCCAAATATCAGAAACCCTCGGGCTTGCTGCAACAACCCAAGATTCTCGTTTGGAAATGGGAAAAAATATCGACGGACTTCATTACAAAATTACCCAGGACCTCAAGAGGCCACGACATGATATGGGTAATCGTTGATAGGTTGACAAAGTCCGCACACTTCTTGCCGATTCGGGAGAAGGATAGCACAGAGAAACTAGCGGAACTCTATCTCAAAGAAATAGTGGCTCGTAATGGAGTGGCTATTTCAATCATCTCAGACCGAGACGGTCACTTTATTTCAAGAATTTGGAACTCATTTCAAGAGGCCTTTGGATCTCATTTGAATCTAAGCACGGCCTTTCATCCACAAACTGACGGCCAGAGCGAACAGACAATCCAAACACTTGAAGACGTGCTTCGTGCGTGTGTTATGGATTTGGGCGGCAACTGGGATACTCACTTACCATTGGTTGAGTTTTCCTACAACAACAACTACCACACAAGTATACAGACTGCACTGTTTGAAGCTCTTTACGGTCGAAAGTGTCGCTCTCCGCTATGTTCAGCGGAAGCGGGCGATAAACAACTAATCGATCTGGAATTAGTCCAAGAGACTACGGATAAACTCTTTTAGATTAGAGACCGTATCAAGGCAGATCGCAATCGACAAAAGAGCTATGCAGACAAGAGACGGAAGCCATTATCTTTCGAGGTTGGAGACAATGTCTTATTGAAAGTCTCGTCTTGGAAGGGCGTAGCAAGATTCGGTAAGCGTGGAAAGCTTAACCTTCGATATGTAGGACCATTTGAAATCTTAGAGAAGATTGGCACCGTTGCCTACAAGTTGAAGTTACCAGACGAACTGAGCAGTGTGCATGACACATTCTATGTGTTGAATCTCAAGAAGAGTCCAACACAAGAAACAGTTATCATCCCGAAGGATGAGATTCACATTGATAACAAACTCCAATTCACAAAGCACTTGTTAAGGTCATGGACTGGAAGGTCCAGAAAACACGAAGGAGTCATAACATATTAGTAAAAATTTGTTAGAACTCTCGACACGGGCCCGAATATACTTGGGAACGTGAAGATCAAATCAAAACCAAAATACCCACACCTGTTCGAGAATACTCCTGCAAAGGATGACTCAGCTTGAATTTCGGGACGAAATTCTCAATAACAGGGGGAGAATGTGACAACTGCCACTTTTCGGTAACTTTCTTACACTTAAACTACTCATTTTTAGCTACATTTTTACGCGTTTTGAACATCCGAACTGCACATTTTATGACATACACTTATAATACTCGTGGAATACTTACTTAGGATGCATATGATCCATTTTTATTAAGTACATTTGAAACAATTTAAACAATGCATTGAAACTACTAGAAAAGGACCTAGTAAACTAGTATTCAGACGAAAACGCAGGATCCGCAGAAACCATCT